>LBFM01013681.1:7089-19863 GCA_000988765.1 Achipteria coleoptrata | reverse complement strand
ATTAAAGACAAATACAAACCATTTCTGATACACTTTTGATTGAAAAGTAATTTTAAATAACAAATAAAATGAAGACTAAAAACATGTGATTTAAATCCCTTTAATTTTAAAGATCAATACATAAATGACATAAAAGTACTTTAAAAACGTTTTTAATTATTCTTGATTTTTGATAAATTCACTGAAATTCGTGACGTAGATTACATCTGTTCTTGCAAGTTGATTCTGAAAGTAAAGAAGCTTGTTGATAAGTCTCTCTATTTAGTATACGAATTCCCTATGATATGCATGAAATATTACGGTCATTACCGCTGAAGAATATCCACACAGATTGAGGAGAGGTTTCATTAACAGACAAATTATGGTTTGCGTCAAATTTTATTAAATAATTAAAATTAACAAAAGTTTTCACAAAAATTGAATAATATTCTGATTTCCAACACTGAATTAAAAGTAGCAAGATCAAAATTGTTATTTTATCGAATTAAATAATATTTATGAATATATTTTTTAGAATTCAATATAAATTCAATTATATATTAATAACTATTGATAAATGCATTGCAGGTATAAAATATTAACTCAATAAACAAATATTCTAATAAATAAAAGACTAAATTAAGTGAACAGACATTTCAATATTCCATAGTTTTGAACAAATGAGGAAATGATTTACACATTTGTTTAAAATATATATAAAATATAGCGAGGAATCGGTTTTTGGTAAGAAATATACGAAAATATTCATCAAATTTTATAAATGTCTTCAATTCTGTCAGCTTTCGGGCAACGGTTTGTCATTCACTTCAATCGAACAGTTTTTCTCCAATTGATTGGCTTTAGGGTCGACCACATACTCTATATTTAGCGATGAAACTGTGCTTTTAGTGCACCGGACCTCCACTTGAATGTGACATCTTTTATGACACATATAATTACAGTCTAATCAAATAAAAAGAAATCAATATTTAATTGATTGGAATATAAAACTAAATAATTATATTAAAACAATTTATGAATACCTCTACACTGATAACCCTGTTTTCCGGGTCTTCTCGAGAAAAGTTTTCCACAGACCTGACAAGTGATTGATCTGTAAAAACAAAATTTTAATCAAATATCAATTGAAAAAATAAAGTTAATGACTGACCCCGATAAGTGTTTGGCTACAAATAAGTGGTCATTAAATGAATGCAATTTGAGACCCTTTCGCCTCCATTTACTTTTATTCGCCAAAGACATCGGTATTATATAATGTCTGAATTAATTTGAATTTTTTTATTAAATGATAAAAAATTGATTGATTTTGAACTAACTTTAATCCATTTTCTTTAGTCTCGACAATGAGTGTAGACTTTTCGTGAACGAAAGTTCGCGTCGAATAACCACTGATTTCACTTATATTACTATAGCTTTCAGTTTTGTTTTTTGTCCCTAAAAATCATTGCAAATAATAGATAAACAAATCATTGAATTATTGGAAAAAAGACCTCTTATTGGCGAAAGACTATTAGAATGTGACAGATCTTTAGGCGAAGACGGTTCTCTTGATCCGGGCATAGATTTGGCTCGACTTGAAGTAGAGCTGACAGAACTGTCTCTACTCGGGGTCTCATATTCCTTATTAGTTCTAATTTCCACAGATTTCGATCGATTCTTACTAAAACTGAAGTGTTTTTTAAGAGATTTCATTAGAGAACGGCTTTCTTTAGGTCGGGAACGACTCACTGAAACATAAAAATAAATTTCCGTTTGATTTCAGATTAAATGATTAATAAAATAGAAGAAAACAAAGACATACTCTTATCATCTTTTGTAGAATTAATAGACGACACTTGACTTCCATCATTAAGAGATGGGTTGTCAGGTGTTGCCCGTCCTGTGCCATAGCCTTCAGTGCCTCCATTTTCAGAGATCTGAATTTGCAAAAAGTTTTATTTTATCAAAAGTCATCTAAAAAACATATTCATTGCAAAACTTACGCGTTGAGTGCTATGAATAGTTAAACTACTTTTATTAGGGCTCACATCAGATGAGTTGGGAGTTTCGCTTAAACCGAATTCAATTTCGTTTTGATTGACTGCAAACAAAACACTAAAATTAGCACAAAATGTAAATTAAAAGTCGTCTGAATTGAGTAAAATACCAGAAGAAGTGTTAATAAAAGAGTCATGCATTAGATCCATCCCATTACCGTTTCCCACATTACACCGGTTTATATAATTCTTTTCGGTGACGTTCACACAATTGTCGGTCTTTTTATTTTGTTTGAAAGACATTTTGTTATTAAATAATTTACTAAACTTTTTGGAACCGCTTTTGTTTTTGTTGAAATTATTTTTAGTTTTGTTTTTATCGTTTAATTCAATATTACTATCAGTTTCTGGGATTAAAACTATTTTTCTATTAAAATCGGTATTGAATTTAGTGATAGTGTTATCACTGCTGTGATCATCGCTACAATTTTCATCACTACTTTCCTCACAACTGTCTATTCCTATCATAGAATCTGCAGAAAAACTTGAAGTAATCAGATGTCGATTGCATTTAACGAATGGATTTGTGTTTAAGTTATTTTGCGAATTAGTCCTTAAAAATGATAACTCATTTGAATAATAATTATCTTTTGGAAACATATTTGTTGGCGGAAGAGATATAATGTCTAAAAATGGATTGACATTGACTTTAAATAATTGGCTTAAATTAGGGCTTAATTTATGTGTTGGCAACGAATAAAAGTTTTTTCGGTATAGTTTTAATAAATTGAATGGATTTCCCTTAAATTCTTTATTCAATAAATATTTATCAGAAATATTAGGGAAAGACTTTTGTACTCTAATTGAAGAACAATCTATTATTGGAGGTATGATTGGTATCACTAAACTAATGTTATCACAAGAGACAGATCTATTTAAACACTGGCTTTGATTTTCATTCAAAAACGGATTTTTCTGATTGTTTTGCGATTCGAGAAAAGGATTTGTTATGTTTTCAATAAACGGATTTTGACTGAAACCGATGTCTTGTGTCTGATTCGTTAGTGAAGACATATTAGATTCGGAACTGCTATGCTTTAGAGTGGCATACAATTCATCTGATAGTTGTTATATAATACGAAAATTTGGTTAAAATTTAAATCTTAAGCTTTCATGCATTTTGTCATTACTTTGCTCTTCAATGACCTCGAGTTGTGTACGACTGGTATCGTTTCGGATGAGTTCTTCGTCGGCATCACTGCTCACTATTAGCGGTAAGTCTTCTCAAAGCAAATGTTAGACAAACAAAAAAATAGCAGACATTAATGTAATAAATGCAATAAAAACATAAAACTGTGACTAAAATTACAATTTTACTATTTTATGATAAATAATATTATACTTAAATATAAGCGAATTATTGTTTGGTTAAAATTAATCACTACTTATTCTAATAAAAATTTTAAACTTAAATATTTAGTTAAAAGTTTAATAAAAATTATTTCAAACCTTTATTCAAATTTTTCAAAGTTATTCCATTGGATTTGACTATATTTGTCTCAACACTTTGTTGTTCACTGTTCAATGAATCGGCATTTTTCTCGGAGTGGTGTTCCATAAACAAGAACTGAACAAAAAAAACAGAATTTTGAGGAAAAAAACCTATAAATATAATGGAAAGGTTCTGATAAGACCTCAACTGCCAGTGAACCAGTTATCTGATCCGACTCTAGTGGTCTGGGCTGTAGAGTTAACACCTGATTCTGACTGGGATTATTTTTTAACTCATCTACGCTCACAATTCCTAAACCCAAGAATTTATCTGAAAAACAAAAGTAAATAAAGAGTTTGAACCGCAATAAAAAAATTGATAAATAATTACCGTTTGTTTTGTCGTATAATTCAAATAATATTTCAGTCGACTCTTCCTTTAATTTGCTAATAAATGTTTGAGCGATAAGTTTGAGACAAACAATTAGATAATATAATTACAAAATGAAGTGTTCGTTCCAAACGGGATCTGTCGTGTCTTTTATGGTCGAAGTCTGAATGCGTTGAGAGGGTTCGTCCACTTCTATAACACAATACGGGTCGTGACTCCCTATCAAATGCCATTTTTTAGTCAGTATATTCGGATCTTAACAGTTAATACCTTTATTCTGAGCCAAACCATTAGCTCTGACAACTTTGACAAATAGTTTGCGTTCAACGCCTCCACTCTTTGACTAAATGTTTGCGAATAAAAAACGTGAGGAAACAACAAAACAATTTGGATAACAAATGGAAACATTTTAAGACAATATATGATAACAAGTGATAAAACGAACCGAATTATCCAAATCCTTGTTATTCTGAGGTTCCGAACGCTCCAAACGAGGAAAGTCTTTATACTGCGAAAGACACAGATCGACAACTGTTGCACTGATTTTGTTGACTATAGCCGTAATGATAGCGTCTTCAGAGATTCGATTATCTGATCTCTGAAATGATATTTTTAAAAATAAAAATTAAGAGCTATTCATAAATTCAGTAGAAATGGCGATAAAAATATTTCTTTCTTTTAAGAAATGAAATACTTTTCTAATCATTTGAATGATTGGCAAAAATTAATATTTGTTACAAAAACACAAATTGAAAGCAAATAAAAGATCAAAAATATCTGATGACTTAATCACTTGAGAAACAAAGATATCAACAAAAATATAACTTTTGTTTACCATTTGTTGAGTTTGAGGATTCTTAACAGCTCTTATGGTAGCCTTAAAATCGGGTCTTTCCATGAATCTGACGACAAGTAATTGTTCCTCATTTATACAAACAGTTTTCAGCTAATTATCAAATAAAAATCAATTTTATAATTACTTATTGATTGGAAATGAGACAAATTCCTACCATTCCTTCAAATCTATCGATAATCAATTCATAATTAAATGACTCTTCATTAACAGATCCCTTGTCTTTAATTGCTTTAATGAGAAATTTAATTGCTTGCGTCGATATCTTGCATGTTGTTGTCTAAAAATAATTAGATTAAGATTAATCTAAAAGTTATTTAAAATAGTAAGGTCATATAAATTATTCTGAGACACACAAAATTATTCTAGTTAACAACAAATAAAGGGAAGAGTAGATCATTGGCCCGATTTGACGACAAGTATTTTATTTTTGTAGTTAACAAAAGTCAGATTTACAATAAAATAATCACTTAATTAAATGCATTGAAACGAATGATATCAATGAATGAACTTTTGGTTGTTTTTATAGTTTCTCTTTTGAACTCAAATAATAGTTTCTTAACTTTCTATTCGATTATAATTTTATGAATTGCACTAAAATTTTAGTGTCATCACTGATCAGTGTCATCATACGCTACTTTAGCTCGACAGAGCATCCAGCAAGACTTGTAAATAAAATTAATCCAGTTTAAATTCTGATAGATAGAAATTCTTAATATTTAGTGTTTTAGTTAGTCAATATCAAATAGATTTGTATTGAAACAAAATAAACTATTTTTAAGTTTTTGTATCACATCTAAAGCCTATTTGTGTTTCTGTAATGAATAATAAGTTTCTATAGATGTTATCAATAGTTTATTTTGTTTTAGAAGGAATCTAATTGATAGTGAATGACCCAAACCTTCAATATTAAGAATCTCTTTCTTTTAGAACTTAAACTTGATTAATTTTAATTGCGAGTCTGTTCTATCGACCTAAAGTAGCTCAATATGATTTTAGTAGCTGTTCAGTGCATTTGCAAAATTAGCCCGTGTTACATTTTTTAAAACAAAAATTGTGATTCAGTCGAATCACTTTATTGAAAGGCTATTCATTCTCTAAGGAATTAATTGGAAAAATATTTGTAAAAACCAAGTTTATAATAGACATTAAGATTGTAACCTAGCTTGTTTTTTCAATGACAAATTTTTTAAAAGCATACAAAAGAGCAGAGAAAATGCCTTCTAACGAAAAAATCGTAAGAATAAAATATTAGCGCGAGAATGTGACTTGAACATTTTCAAAGTTCGCTCAAAACTCATACAATTATATTCTTGTTTAACATTTGTCTGGTTTACTGATATTCTATTGAATAGACTATCCGTTAATGTAATTAAAAATTAAATACTTTAAAATCGCTGACAAATCACTTAAAAATTAAGACAATTGTCGAAAGTTTATGAGAATCTCTAATATAATAGAAATCGTTTTAAAGATTTAATCGAATAAACTTTATTAAAGTAATGGCAGAAAAAAATTCTTCAAACAAAAAGAAAAACCAAGAAAAGGAAAGCCATTCACCGAAGAAATCGCCGGCAAAGACACAAAAAACTAGTCCAAAAGGATCGGCCAAAAGACCAGATAACAGTCCGAAAAAGAGTGGTAAACAAATCAAAAGAATACCTTCCGATGCGCCCACAGCTCTGATAGCACCGTCTGATTATCAACACATTTACACAAAATACCCAAAAAAGGCACAAAAAGAAGAGGTAAAAAGAATACCATCGGATACACCCACTGCTATGATAGCGCCGTCTGATTATCAACACATTTATACTAAAACTAAGGCGAAGACACCAACAGATGGGAAATCTGTACAAAGGATACCATCCGACGCACCCACTGCTCTCATCGCGCCGTCTGATTATCAACACATTTATACAAAAACTCCGAAAACAGCAAAAGTCGGAAAAGGTGTACAAAGAATACCATCGGATGCACCGACAGCTGTCATCGCACCGTCAGATTATCAGCACATATATTCGAAAGGAAAGGCAGCTAAAGGTCCACAAACTGACGCTCCGACAGTCATATTACAGACAAATAATGACGAAATAAAAAGTGAAGAAAACGAGACGCAACAAACAGTAACCACAAGCAAAGTAAGTAAAGTCCTCACAAAAAAGGAGACCCAAAAGAGTAGAGTCCAAACAAAAAGAGCGAATAAAAGTGCAGCGAATATACCGCAGGGACTCATCACTGAAATCGAAGAATTCATCGAAAAATTGCCCAAAAATTACGAAATCGATTAAAATATAATTGAATTCAATATTTTATATAATATATTAGAAATTACACTATTTTTACACAAATTTCAAAAAATTCTTGATTTTTCAATAAAAAAGAAATTATTTTCTCACAATTCTATCATTTTTTCCAAATTTATCCTAAAATTAATTAAAATATTTGTTTCGAAAATAGATTTTCAAAAATAATTGACTGTAAAAAATGTTTTGTATAACTATTGGAGTAAATCCTTTACTTTTGACTTTTATTAAGTCATAAAATATTTGTCAGTTAAACATATTTTCTGAAGACTTTAACAACAAATTATATTTTTGTGCTATTTTTGGAAAATTCTAATTATAAACCGAAACAGTTTTTAATATTTTTAACTTCTTTTTCATTGAAATCTCAATAAAAATTTAAATTATTGAAACAAAAATCCAAAACAACATTTATCCTGATTAGCTAGAAAATGCAACTTGCTCTAATGGTTCAAAATAAACTTTCCCAGTTATGTTTGGGCAGATGCACTGAAAAAGTGTACATAACTCAGAGCGTTCATTAGTGGGAATTTTCATAAAAAGCTATATTTATGTTTATATATGTATTAAAATCTTATTCAAATGAACATATTTGTTATTTTTAATTGTTTTTTACTCAATTAATATCTTTTATCACTGATTTGATTCAAAATGTTTATCAGCCGATAATTTTAATATTATTAATATTAATATTATTTGTCTTGTTTTCAAACTTATGTCTATAAAAGTATCACAACATTAGTAAATGTATGTTTAATGAAATTCTAGAAAATATATAGTTTTTCTTCAAATTAAACCGATTATACATAGCATAGAGAGGAAAAATTCTGAAAATATCGCCAAAATTGTTCATAACTGAGAATTGTTCAATAATGGGGAATACATGAGTGGCAATGTTTTTAACATTACAGGTATAGGGAATCCGTCAAATTATTTTATGGTGTTCATACCAAGGAGCTGTTCATACCAGGGGAATACATATCTGAGAAAGTTTACTGTATTTGGATAGAATATCAAATCTAATAATTTATTAATGAATTTATGAGAAATAAAGTAATAAAAATCTGTGACCTCTTCACTCATATCTCAATAAATAATCATTTGATATAAACTATGGATTCTATGAGAAATAAAATCGGAATAATTTGTTTGAAATAACTTTTGATAAACAATTAAATGAATTTCAAAGCTGTCGACAGACAATCAATTGATTAAAAGGAAAAATTAATATTTAACTGTTTTTCTCAGACACTAAACACTAAAAATCAAATGAAAAAATCCATTAAATTAACTGAAAAGCAGACCATTTCTTGTATACATTTTTCTCATTTAAAGCGAAGGACGTGAATAAACATACAATAATTCAATGTTTGCATTGATCTGCAAATCGAATAAATCTAAACTTTTGATTACAATAATTACTACTTATAATCAATAATAAATCACAACTAAAATCCGAGTAAAATTGTTGTCTCAAAAATAGAAAAATAAGAAAAATTGATGTAAACGTAAGCGAATAAATTGTGAGATTCATTATTTACTTCAATAATAGTTGTATTAAACAAATAATTGTGAATTATTATCAAATGAATAGTGAGAAAAAGTGGGGGCTGGCATAACATTTTCGGTAGTGGGATGTAACCCTTAACACATCTCAATATTTAGTCAATAGATGGTTAACTTTGATTGCTTTTAAAAAAATCCCATTAAATGAATATTCCCATAAAAGATGAAAAATAAAATTTGATAACCAACTGTTGAGGATATATATCAGGGTAAATGAATATTTATAGAATATTTACTTTTATGATTACAATAGACTTTATATAATTAATTAAAGGAAAATTTTATATGTTTTTTCATTCAAAACTAGATATTGTTTTATATAAAATTATTATAAGCATATTCTGAGTAAAATCAGAGATAAGACCTGATTATCAATTATTGCAAGTAGTTTATAGACTAATATTAAGGGCAAATACATTTGTATTATTATATAATATATTTAATTACTGTTTACTTTGATTTTCAATTAGATTTTGATTTATGAATTCGATTCAAAAATAAAGTAAACAATAAATTTATAGGAATTTTATTCAATAAAGATTTGGTTTAAATTAAATTTTTAAAAAATATAATAATAGTAATAACTTATTCACTGCCAAAACCTTAATATAATTAAAAATAATAACTTTAAAATTCTTACAATGTTTTCATTTGACTCCTTATCCACATAAATGTCATACAATTCTGGCGGAAATGTTTGTTCTCGACATAACTCTACGAATTCTATCGAAACTCCGGTCTATAATTAAAAATTCAAATCAATATTTTGAATAATTTATTAATATTTTTGAAATATTATAAGAAAATAAAATGATTTATTTTATGATTTATCTCATATTGATTTCTATTTTTACTACTCACAAAAATTATATTATATTGACAAGGACATATTTTATGTCTTTTAGTCTTCTAGTAGACACCAAGCTAGTTTGTTACTTCTATCTTAAGTTATAATATAATTTAAATTTTCGTTTCATAAATTTCAGTGCAAAAGTTATCGGTGTTATTTTTATCCAGAGTCAAATTAAAAGAATGGTATGGTATGGCAAAGAGGATATTTTAAGATATTTGTTCAGAGTTAGGGTTATTAAATAAGAGATACGCCTATCAATGGATAATAAAAAGCAATTTTTTATGAAATTACTTATAAATGACTTAATATTAA
This sequence comes from Achipteria coleoptrata, assembly GCA_000988765.1. Taxonomy (NCBI): domain Eukaryota; kingdom Metazoa; phylum Arthropoda; class Arachnida; order Sarcoptiformes; family Achipteriidae; genus Achipteria; species Achipteria coleoptrata. Next base: position 10,115 of record LBFM01013681.1, on the reverse strand, counting down.
TATTTGTGTATTCATTGGATTCTTAAAGTAATGAAATAAAAAACAATTTTAATTTCATTTCGTATTCAATGTCTGCCATAAAATAAATGCTAAAAAATTAACAAAATTTTTAATAAGAACTTTTCACACAAGAAAATGAACGGATAATTAATTTTAAAAGTAATCACGACTTACATCATTGGATAGTCTCTTATTTTGTTTAATTTGATCGTTGAGAGCATTGATCCAAATATTGACAATTGAATCGATGGTCACATTATTTTGTGAGTAAAACCATTTAATAATTTTGTTAACCCAATCGACACAACACTTGTCCGGTCCTTTTGCAAAGTTTTGTTTTGTTTGTCTATTTTTAGTAATATCTGTAAAAACATTCGAATTATTTGAGTTTTTGTCAAACTTATCGCAAACACTATTATCACTACTTTTATCACTAATACTATTGGATTCTTCTCTAATTTGTTGTCTTTTCTTTTGAACGATAATCAAAATGTTTGCCACAGAATAGACCAGAAGTCCAAAGAATATCCAGAAGAATAAAAACATTGTCGTCCAGTCTATGTCTATGTTCTTCATTACACCAAAAGAAGACATGAATTTGTGGAGAGTGTCGACCGCACCGAAAGCTGTGTCACTAATGTTCGATATAATTAACTCCAGAGCTCCGGTAGGGATCCCACCGCTCATTGGATCCATAGATGAGCGGAAAAGCGCACAAACTTTGGCCCAATATTTCTAGTGTTAAGAATAAGTTTAAGGATTTGGAGATAACGTCACTCTCTATTCAAAGTTATATCGGATTTCACTCCGAATGTATGCCAAACACTTAAAATTCATTTTCAAAGTAAAGGCAGTCTTTGCAGAAACTTTCCTCACTTTTGGCATTACCTCAAATACAAGGCCTCATCCAAACCAAAACCAAAGCGAGAGATAATGTATTGAAAAATTATTTGCCTTCACTTTCCTCGTTGTGCTTATGATGTAATTAATTTAACTGTTTTTGCGCCTGTGCTCAGTCTAGTGCTCAAACCTGTGTTAAGAATCAGGTCTTATCTCAGCCAGTGATCAATTTCTCTGACAATACACTATATATCGCACCGGTATTACACTTTAACACAATTTATTTTAAGAATATATTCCACTCGTTTTCAAATTAATTGAATCAAAAACTCTTTCACTTCATTTAACTCTCAAATAAACAAATATTTCTTTTTTTAAAACTAAAATTCAATTCAAATTCAAAGGAAAAATACTTGAGTTTAGAATAGCTTTTAATACACTTTTTTTATTGAAAACATTTTATTTAATAATAAGTTATCACATCTTAAGAGTTGTTTTAAATGAGGAAAAGATCTGAAATTAGTTAATGAGTAGTATTTTGAGAAAACTTTTAGGAAATATTGAGAACTTTTAGTATTTGTATTGAATTTTTAACGAAAAACAAAGAAATTATAAACACTTCTAATTATAGACTAAATTAAGTAAATGTTTGTATTGGAGACGCTTTTCCTTATGAGAAACGTCTCCAAAACAAACATAATTTAGTGAATCAATGCCTTAATCGTCATAATCCGGATAATCGAAGTCTTCAGGAATTTCGAACATTTTTCTGATCTCTGATTCTTGAATACCAAACTTTGATTTAATCCACGAAAAGAGTATAAATATGTTGTCTTCAAACAAATGTTTACAAATTAATTATCACTAAAAAGAGTAAATCAATAGAAAACCTGTCCATCGAATGACGGCTTCCTTTGCCATTTGAATATCTTTCTTATTCTGTTCGAAGACATCCGGATCCAAATCTTTTAAGGCCTCGATTTTGTCTCTCAACCGATTCCTCTCTTTTTCCAAAATAGCATTTTCTTCAATGCATTTATCAATGATCGCAATCTCTTCTTCACTCCTCTCATACTTCTTGAGCTCAGAATCCAAACGTTGAGACTTGTCCTCCAATTCAGATATTTTTTTCTCCAAATCTTTTATTTTTTGTTTTTTCTGTAAATATTAGACAAAAAGAGTTTAAATGAAAAAGAAATGAATAAAAGAAGTGATAATAACAGCGTTGATAGCCTTCGAAGGGAATGACCAGAAATAAGTAGAGGACCCGATTTTGTCGCTCTCGACCTTTTGCTCGGAAATCAGATTTTCTAAACACTGTTTCACAGACTGTGAGACAATTCCCTTCTCTTTTTGGGCCAATTTTTCCAAATCCTTTAAGAGAAATACGTCCTTCTGTTCAATCAAATCGATATTTCAGATCAATTGTCAATCAATTGTCAATCGATTGTCATTTATTGCCACCTTTTCGTGCATTAGTTCCAGAAGTCGTCTTTCCTTCTCTTCCATACTCAACCCCTTCTTCTTTGACTGAACGCAAAGGAAAAAATCTGTTCATTAATCCAATATTTAAACAAATTATTTACCATTTTTTCAAATAAATTCAATTAAATTAAACCAAAAAATCAATAAAACTATTCTTCGAATCAAATGTCAAAAACTCAACAAAAGCGCCAAAAATTCTATGATTTTATTTAATTAAAAACAGTACACAAAAGTACTACAATTCGTTCCCTTTTTCTAAATAAATGCAAAATTAGTATTCACTCAAATGACGCAATAAATCAAACCCTAAGTAACTCTGTTTTTGAATCCTTTAAGCATTAAAAGTATAGACATCTCTTGTTTTGAATAATAACTAAAAGCTATGAAACGATTGTTTACTTTATTTAAATCTGCTTTTAATTGATTTTCTTATCATTTATTTAATAAATTTTATTAATTAAATGGACACCAATTGATTGGATTCAGTGATAAACTCAAACTATCAAAGATTATTCATTTAATCCAATATTAAAATTAATCATTGATTGAATCAATTCTTCAAATATGAAATTTAAGTTAAATTTTGTTTTATTTGAATTTTTATTTTCATTGACAGCAGTGGTAAGTCTGAGAAGCGATGAGTGGTCTGACAATAGGATCGATAGTTTGAGTCCTATCACAACCACCACTACTACTACTAC
>LBFM01013643.1:4747-21989 GCA_000988765.1 Achipteria coleoptrata | reverse complement strand
TCGATGTTATGAGAAAAACATTCAAAAATGAATTAATTATTTTTGTGAGCTTTTATAGCATTAAAATACGATTTCATTTTCAGATAGGACTTCATTTGTGAACCCGGATATATATGGAACGACCGATTAGGGCCAGTGCTCGCCGTTATTAGAAAAAGAGATATGCTTTGAGTTTATTTTTATGTTTAAATTTAATTATTTTAACTTCAATTCGGAAGAAACGGAGAATTAATTCTTGAAATGTGATGAGAATATCACTAAATTTGATACAATTGTTTGCAACAAAATTAATGATTCAATTGAATGACGGCTTCGGAACAACTTATTAGCTTTTTATGGGAGCCGTTCTATTGCTAGAGTACAGGGCGTCCACTCATATATTACTCAATTGAAAATATTAGAATTAAATCCCAATCGATATAATAATTGAACAAATCTTCAAAAATTAATGTACTTTTCAAACACAAACACCATTTTTAAGAAGGCATAAGAGATGTTCCCTATGGAGTGACCGAATCATTAGACTCTTATTGAGGAAAACAACAAAAATTGGATAAAAATAAATCACTGATAAAGAAAAGATCTAAAGAATGTTAAGAAATAAAATTGTAATACATTTTAGTTTTTATGTGTCTTCAGATTTAAGTTAAAAGAAATAAATATAAAAATTAGTGACGAATACCTCGAAAAAAGTAATAAAATAAAATTTATGAGATTTTTTCATGTTTTTTATCTTTCCTTAAAAAAGGCCTTTTTCTTATTCAAACAGAGACTTCATTTTCATTGATGTAAACCATTATCTTATTTATCATTTAATTAATTTTTTTCTCCCAATATTTGATTGCATACGAATAACATCTGTTGACAGAAAGTATTAATTAAGTTTTCATCAACTTTTCATCGATGGCTAACAAAATAAGAACAAAATTATATACTCTTTGGGTGAGGGGTTTGTTCTCATAAATGAAAAATATTAGAGTTATATAATATTATTAAACTTATGTAAAAAGTGTGTCAATCGATAAAAATTGTAATTTCATCGTTCACTCAATTCATTAATCAATTTATTTAATACATTATGTTTTAGAGTAAATTGATTTTCAATTCAATACAATTCATTAGCAATCGTTAAATAATATAAATTCCTAACCAATTGAATAACAAAAATTGGTTAAACAATCAAACACTTGTCAAACAGATAATTACTTAAATACAAGAACAGATGGCTTTGTTTTTCCTTTAATGGAACACAACAGGATTACGTAATGAACAAGGTGTTATTTGCCAAATGGAAAAATCATTCCAAAGGCCTGAATAACAGTAATAAACTTTATATCAATAATTGATTTATATTCGAGTCTTAATCCAGTTATTTGGATGAAATTCGTGGAAAAAATTAGTCCACAAATAAAATATATTTATTAGTCGATGTCTTCATAAATAATTCTATAAAACTATTGATGACCTGATTCTACACAAAAATACATATTATTTAATAGAATCACTAAATTTCAGGATATTTTTATCCAAAAATAATAAATGATTAGTCCTTTAAAGTCAACTCTAAATTAAGATTTCAATAAAGTCTTTGAAAGCTTTTTAATTATGAATTTCATTCAATTAATGGTAAATTTAAAGCTAATTTCTAAACAAAATATGGCAATAATTTTTAAAAGCAATTACTAATTACTCAATAAATGCTTTTTATTTTGCTATTATTTAGGCGTTAAATCGTTTTTCTTTTAAAAAAAGAAACAAATTCTAGAAAATTCTCCGTAAATAAAGAAAATAAGATTTTTTCCTTTCATAACATTTCAATAGTTTTTATTTTGTAGAGAAAGAGAGAGAAAAAAGAAATTAATTCTTTTATCTAAAAGTTTTGTCCCAATAATAATGATTTGATTAATAAGAGGTTTGCCGACAATTTTAACCCAATATATATGAAAACTAAGAATCTGTGGGTTTCGGTAAAGAATTGCACTAATCGTGAATTGAAATTTGTTTTTATTATATATCTATATTGAATCTCGTTTCTCGTATTATAGACTTATAATAATGAAAAAGGACACACCTCTACAGTGGTTATATTTCCAATTGATTTCATGCACGACTCAAATAATATAATGTTTAAGGTTGGAAAGGCTGTCCACTTTTCACAAAACTTTATTAATTTGTGATAAAAAACTGATTTCATTGATTGAAAATTTATGATAAAAATTAATAATAATAATAAATGTTTAGACATTAATAACACTTTTGCCGTTCGTTTCAATAACTTTTCTGACAAATTGAGGATAAAAAGAGTTATTAATGAAAACAGTTGTTTAACACATTTAAAAACATAAAACTTCCGCACAATTGCTGTTTTGAACACTTATTGCAAACGTTTTATTTTTTCAATGAATATAATTTCAATGATTTTAACTGAACCGGAATTTTTATCGATGAATATTTACCAATAATTCATGTGAAGTAAAAAGAATCTGAGCATAAAATTATGTAATTTATTGGCAATAAATGTGAGCAAAGAGTTTTCAATATGACTAACATATTTCAAAATGAAATTGAATTTCTTAGAACCAAATTTATTAAACAACAGTCAAAAGTAAAATAAAAAGAGTTTATTATAAAATTAAAATATTTTCGATTAATAATAAAACAATAACTTTAAATCAAATTCAAAGATAACACAAAATTACTGACAGAATATATCCACAAAAAAATTATGTCAAAAGTCTGTGCGAACAGAAAAACTGGTGAATCAATAAAAAATAATGTTTTACCCAATTATGGCATTTATGTTCGGAAAAAGGGGTTTCCAATGGCTATTAGGAGTCACTAATAAAATAATTTTTTAGTCAAAGAATTTTTATTTGAAAATCACTGGTCGTAACTGAAACACGAACTGAAAGTTTTAATATAAAATATTTATTTTTATACACGAGTTATAAAGAGTTGAAGAAACTGATGATTGAAAAAAACGTAAAACATGTTATAAAATAGTAAAGATTTTTTCTTTGCATAAAAATAGTTCATTAGGTTTTTCAACAGAAATTCCGACGAAACAAATGGAGAAAAAGCAAAATATTAGAAAAAAATATTTGAAACCTTCTCTGTGGGAAATACTATTCACGAGTTTTTCAGTAAACACTTTATATATTTTATTCGATGAAAAACTCATTGAATTATAAACTCATATAATAATAGATAAACTTTTTCTCTCATGTGATCGACGAAAGGGAAAAATTCGGTTTCGTTGTCGGCATCGGATTCTAATGACACACCAATTCTCTGGAGAGATGAGTGGCCGACAATATCGACGCCGAATATCGAAATGAACAGTCAATACAATACTAGTATTTCATAAGAGTATTGGAAGTACACAATGAAAGTGAGAATTAGTGAGAAAGTGAGTGAATTGAGTGCATCGGCCATCAAATGCCAACAAATACTATCAAATATAACTAAAATAAGAATAGGTTTCAACAAATAATAGAAAAGAAAAGGCAAAAATTGGTTCTACATATAAATATAGAAATTCTTTCAACAAATGCCAACATTTTTCAAAACACAACTGAAAAGATTTTTTTTATTATTATTGCAAAAGAATTGCATTTATATAAAGTATAACATTTGAAAAGTATTTTTCAGAGTTAAGGTTGAAATTCCATTCGTGAACTCAGGAGTGATCTCAGGTCTCGACTCGAGTGAGAGTCTGAAGAAATATTTTTCGTTTGCAAAAAACGTTGTGAAAGTTGTGAGAGAAAGTAAAGAAAAGTTGGAGTCAGTCATTAAAATAGTATATTATATGAGAATACGAATCGAAAGCATATTATAATCAAAAAATACTATTATTATTGTGAAGAAAGTCTCTGCCGTCGTCTCCATAGGAGGGGCACAAGTGTTGGCACTGGCACTGAATTAAACGGTACAACGACATCGCTTTCATGTATGAAATACCGATTGAAAAAAGCTTTAAATAAATAGAAATAAATTGCTTACATTCAAAACGGAATAACCATAACATGAATGACCGGCAAATGAACGCCATAACAGCTCTAAGCACACGACAACACATTTCAAAGACAAATAAATACAATTATCCTCTCATAAGAACATTGCATGCAATCAAACAATTAAAGAAACAGAACTGAAATTAACTACAGTTCCAAAAGGCTTTTAAACGCTTTATTTTAAACGACAATTAAAAATATTTCTTCTAATAAGTCAATCGAAACTAATTATACAATTGTTGGCTTACCCTCACTTACCCTCACTTAAGCTGATAAAAGTAAGCTTCCATTGAATCTGAACTCAATTAATATTATTTAAATGGATATTAAAAACTTTTTCAAATAAAAATACAAATTGAAGAGCACTTAACGATGAGATTAATTAAATTGTTTTTTACAGAATTGAATTAAATGAATGCCATCCACTTTGACAGAAGAGAACGGCTTTTGGAGTAAACTTTTTATACATCCAATGTTTGAAATGCCAAAACTGCCAAATAGGTTGGGGTCCAACTGACGGCTGGGGTCGACTACCTTTTGCACCACTAGTCCAAACACTTATATCATAGATAATGGTTATAAGGGATGCCTTCTATACTATAATTGATACTCTTTTTTAACTTCTTTTTCAATAATTAAAAAGAAGTAAAAGAAGTGAATCGTAAAAAAGTATTCTTCAAATAGTATTCAGTCGTCAGTAATGTTTGAGATGAACCACAGGATTAAAATTCAAGTGATTTATTACTTGCATAACAAAAATCAAAATCAGTCAAAAAAAATGAAAATCTGATTTAAATTTAAAACGCAAACAGAATTGTAGTGTAGTTTAACGCACAGCACAACAGCAATTCGTAATCGACTTCAACTCTTAAATAACTATATGAAGAGCTGATATTTTTTCAACTTTAGCCCCACTACAGCTTCACAACAGCGTCACTATATTAAGCAAAGAGTGAGTTTTGGAGAGAGTGATCAATAATGTATTTAATCAGATGAAAGTTATTAAAGATTTTTTCGTATATGGAATCAGGTTTTTATTCGTTCAAACATAACATCAGATCTATTATATAACTGATATATCATTCAAAAGAATGCTGACTATCAGTCAGCGCTCGGATCTCATCCGAGTCCACTGATCTCTGTGAGGAGAACGGCTCTCATCTCTAAGATATATGCTTTTCCTGTATTCAAACAAAATGAACTCTAAATCTAATTGAGAAGAATTTACTCCTTTTGTCGAATATCTTAAATAACAAACAATTGGATATTAAGAACATAATAGAGTCCTCTGAATAGTAATAGACAACAATTTTCAAATACAAAGCGATTAAATTTGTATTAAAGTGTTTATTATTTACACAATCATTAAAACTGTTAGAGTTTATCGTAAGGTTAACAATAGATATGGAGAAAAGAGTCTCATATTAACTAATATCAAATAAACTCATGACAACTATTAACCCAATTGTTATGTTTAGTCATTGACTCGAGAACTCATAAAAATGTCTCATATCATAGGCTATCATCTGAACCACTAATTATTTTAAATGAAATTAAATACTATTGACTCGAAAGCAATTAGAGTCAAACAATGGGCCAAATGGTATACTTTAAATGAAGTAAATATGAGAATATATGCAAAAAAATCATTTGACCAAAACTTACTTTAAAAGGTATACACGAAATACTAAAATAGCTTTAAATCTTTTGACACATATCTGTTTGAGGAATATTTTTGAAGAAAACAAAAAATATTAATCTGAAGCTTGAACTTTAGCCCAGTTCAATTATCATCTACAAAAAAGTGATCTGATTTTGCAAAAAAGGTTTTGAAATATAAAAAGTTTAGAGACAATCACATTATAATAATTATTATTTAAAATATTTTTCAGACATTTATTTTTTCCGTTCTTATCATCAAAAATGACTATTTGTATGCCTTCGGGACATAAATTGGGTTCAGATTAATGATTAAAAATTGGTTCGAAAATAAGAATGATATGAAAATAACATTAGAAATGCCATCTGAAGACTACAAACTGGTCACTGGCGCCAACTCTAAGAACTATTTGAGAGCTACTTCTGGGTTACCATCACTTTCTTTAAATCGTTTTCAAATGTTATTATAGTTTTTTTTGTTCAAATAATTTGTTAGATTCGGAAACGAGTTTTTATTTGTTATTTGAAAAATTATTTCAATTTTTTCACTCAAAACTGCATTATTTTTCAGTAATTTTCTTATCGTTTGGGGGGAAATAATGGTTTTTTAAAAGTCCAATAAAAAAATAACGCCAAGAATATTTAGAATTAAATATTTATTTAAAACATTTCATTACTTTCATAGCCTTCCACTAATTGACAAATAGATAACTTTAATTTATTTTCAAAAGTAATGATCGAAATGTAATATTATATTGAATTCCAAAGCGAAAGGCATGACATCAATGCATGCATAACATTGAGAATGCATTTAATATTTTAAATACATCTTTTCAAGTGATAAATATCTAATACAGAATATAAGAAAATGAATAACTAATATATATTTCACGTTTGGCTAACTATGAAAAACAAGTGAAAAGTCAGTCAGTATTTTGAGATAATAATAAAGAAATGCAATTAAAATATTTGTTAGATTGACTGCAAGGCTGAGCTGCAATCATAGGCTTTTGGATTTTTTTCAAATTCTTTGAGTGGAAATAAATGTATTGAAAACAACAAAAAAGAGAAAACCAAATGTTTATATCACTCAAAAGAAATAGTTTTTGTTGAGTGAAATATTAGCATAAAATATATAGAATCGCCTAAATCTGACAAAAGACATATTCCTTGAGATCATAATTGAATAGACAATAGAAAAAGAGATTTGGTTTTCCATTATTTTATGAGAAACATATCTCTATTCAAATTTGAAAACACAACTCAAGTGAATAATAATTTGTTTGACTTAAAACTCAAATTGAATCAGCGATTAGTTATAAGCGAATTGTTTTTCAAAACACACAACAAATTCATTGTTTGGATGAGAAAAATAGAGCCAAAGATTTACTAAAACTGTGAGAAAAAACTCTTAGATTAAGAATTCAATGCATAAAACTATTTGTTAACAATGTTTGGATCAAACGATAAAAACATATTAAACATACGAACAGACAATTTGTTTATGAAAATTACTTTTTTGATAAACAATTGTTTCGAAATATCTGTATTATAAGGTAAACACATACAACACATACACCAAATATTAAGAGCTTTCACTGAATTTTATGCAAATTTTATTTATTCTTCTAAACCACAGAACTAATTGTCAATAGAAATGATATTAAAATTAATGAAAATTAAAACAATTTTGTGATGTAATTGAAATGATATGTCGAAAGAGTTCAGACTTTTTGAGGTCTTTTGATATGAAATTTTGAAGAATAAAATTTAAGACAAGAAATCCATTTCTTAACGCAAAACTAATTCCAAACAACAATAGTATTATTTATTTAGTTTTTCAATTAATTGCAATTATAAATAAATTTTTAATTAAACTTAGTATAATTTGGGGTCAAAATTATCAATTTTATTGATTATTTTTTCCTCTAATCGACACAAAAATCTTAATTTGAAACAAAGACTCAAAATAAATAAGAAATACTACGAATTTAAACTTTTTTTTATCAGATAAATCATGACTTAAACTCAAATACAAAGATATTCCTCTCTTCTATTGCCCTCACAAATGAAGTTGTGTTCAATTTTTTAAAAATAAATAAGAGAGAGAAGTAATGTCTTATCGGATACTCATATCTAAACATAACCACAAGAATAATCAAAATTTAAATTTTCAATGATTAAAATCAGTGAATTTAATCGAATAATTAAATTTCATTAACTCTTTAAACGAAAAAACATTTAAAGAATTGAAATGTTGTAAAACATTTCAATAGTATATTAGAAGTTATTTTAGTTAATAGTTTAACAAAAACATCAAAACGTGAACACATTTATCGAGAACTCAGAACCAGAGAAAACACATTTAGATTTTCTTCTTCTTCTCTTCAAATAACTAAAACAGAAATACTAATTATAGTAAAAAAAGAGCTGAGAAAACATTACTTCAAAATTTATAACTCAGACGTGAAAGTGAGGCCAAAAGCATGACTTTAGTGAGAGAAGGGTTGGTATCAAACGACTGCTCATCTCTAGAGATATTTGAAAGAAAAACATTTCGAATAAAATTTCTGAGGCTTTTTCCCATTAATGAGAAGAAACATCAGATCAGAGGCAACAGAAAATCTTTTACAAAATTTGATTGAATATACAAAACAAAAACAATAGTTTGACATTTAAATCAAGCAATCAATTAATGGATAAATAGAAGTAATAAAACAAAATTCAGAGAAAGAACAAAATAGATGACAATTCAAATGAAATATCGAGAGAATAAATACTCACAGATTGGACCCAATGTTTGAAAAGTTAAGTTAATTTATATAACTTTTGCATTAAATTTGAATTAAGTATTGAATCAAATATTTAAATACAAAATTAAAAAATAGTTTAAAGAAATTCAGTCGAAAAGTCTTAAAAGAAATTTTTGAGAACAAAACAAATGTTTAAAAAAGAGCACAACATATGGTTTTTGTAGTGGACTGTTATTTTTCAGTTAAATTCAAAAACTTAAAGAAAAGTAGTGTTTTTAAGAACAAATCAAATGGTGTTCAAGTGTTGGAGCGTTTGACGTGAATGTGATGTTATGTGAAATGAAGATCAAAATCTGAATCGAAAGCACATAATAGTGTTCTCCAGTTCTGGGAGTTTACTGTATTTAAACGCTTAAACGCTTTAAATTTCTCAACGGATTTGAAAATCAAATCGACTTTAATCGAAGTGCTGAACAGGATTTTATGGTTAGCTATTAAACTAGTTTTGTACAGCGGGGGTGCACACATAGAGCGGGGGTCGGGGGTCGGCCGCTCAGGTCAAACACTCGCACATACAATAACGAGACAATGGCAGCACTCAATACGTAAGACTGAAGTGAAAGTAGGCTGACTTCACATAACTGACTGCCAAAGAGATTCATTGCCATCGCAGCCAAAAGGTGTGGTTCACTGAGAGTCGAGTTTAAGTTTTTGTGCAAAAAAGAAATCTATTCAAGTTTTACCAGTTGTGGAACAGTTCACCATCAGTTCCACATTAATGATAAGCATATATGAAAATCATACTCCGGGGCCAAAAATTCAGATATATTTGCCACTTATTATTGGCCGTTCAATTGCAGACTCGACAGCTCTTAAGAGAGAACTGCCATCACTGCCAGCACTGGCAAACACGAACGCATCAAAACTCTTGGGGAATGCATTCCAATGCATTAGCAACTCATATGTCAACTCGTAATAAATAAAAAAGTCAGACAAACAGCTACTGTCAGTCCAATAGTTATCTCCAATATTTTTTGAAAAGAGTTTTTTCAGTCATAGGTTTCGAAATTAATTGCATTCAATGTTATCTGAATTCTGGTTCTTATCAATAGATATAAGAACTAAAAGCGATTCTATTCTGCATTCACTAAACGTTTTCAATCGTTTCTGGTTTTATTTGAGTGAAACCTTTTTTGCGCGTATCTATTATGACACTCAAAATTCAATCAATTAATTTCAGAATTTAATTATTCAAACAATTTTTTTCAAACAAAACCAATCAATGTCTCACAAAAATACTCTCAAATTATATGTTTTGCAAATATAAGACAAAATTATAACACAATTTTTTATTTCTTTGCCTCCAAATGATCGACAAATTTATAACTATTGACACCGTTTTTGGAGTTTGTATTATCGCGAGTATTGTATTGAAAAAATTATTGCCTTTTTTAATGTAAGGATAAAATAATCGCAAAAAATTCATTTTTAGCGCAAATCAGATGAAAAATTTATGAGTCCTTACCTGAATTGAAAGCTGTCGTTAAGTCCATTAGTGATTTGCATTTTAGAGTAGATTTTCCAGGTCTGAGATGAACTGTTCTCTTAGTCTCAATTGAATTGCTATTCAATGCTTCGTTTTTCTTGCGCTCCGATAAGATTCTAGTTTTTGACTTCTGAACTGTCTTTGAATTTTGTACTTTTGTTGAAATTTGGGAATTATTTGATTTTATTGGACTCTCGTTCTTACAATAAAGAGAAGGAGTAGTCTTCGTAACGGGACGTGGAATAAGACTCGGCTTTTTTAATTCAGGCGTTTTCATTGAGGCATAGAGTGCCGGCAAATTGCCGTATGATTTCGACTTTCGTGGCGCCGCTGATGGCAGACGTCTTGGGATCAAAGACATCGATGGCGGCGAATATTTATTGCTGTTCTGGAATTGCACTGAGTTTTCTGGTTCGACAGCTATTTTTGGCGACTCTTCAATCAATTTATTATTGCATTTATTAACCAATTCTTCAATTTCTTTCAATTCTTCGTTTGTGTCTGTCTTTTGATTTCGAGACTCTTTCATAGATTCCATTTTGATTTCATATTCGACCAGTTCTTCGAGTGCTTCGATTTCACGATTCAGTTCATCGATATCTTCGAACAAATCTTTTTCATTATCACAACTGAACTCATTATCATTTGTGTTGTCATTGGATTCAAAGGAATCGATTTCTTCTAAATTATTCAGTACTGAATCAACTTTTTCTTCAATAGTGTTATTGCTTTCATCAATCATTTTGATGTCATTTTCAGTTTTATTTTTTAAATTTATTTCATTTGTTTTCGTTTCTTCACATATGATCTGTTCTTCGATTAATGGTGTGATTGTGGTATCATTTGTTAGATCACACGCGACATTCCCTTCAATCGATGGGTCCAATGGTCTGATGATATCCTCCTGTTTTTGAATTACTGTCTCTATTTCTGAGACCATTAATTGCTGTGATTTTTGTTCATTTTCTACTTCATTGAGTATTTTTTCAATAAATTCCATTTCATTTTCAATCGAATCTGTGTCCGAATCAATGGTCAGATCAAACAATTCGAGTTCTTTGAAACATTTTTCAGGTACTGATAACTCTTCATTTAATTTAGTCTGAGATTCACAAACATTGGATTCTTCGTAATCGACAATATTATTGGAGAACTCTTCGGGCGGAACAATGATTTGTACGTTTGGCAGCACTTCATTCAGATTAACCAAATTTTGTTCGCAAAATTCAATACTCGTATTATCATTATATTCTTCGACGTCTATTTTGATGTCAATGTCTTTGTTGCCCAAACTTTCGTCAGTGATTTGTCTGAGGTCTTCATCAGCCATGAGAACAGCCGCTGCTTTGTTGACAAAGGCTTGGAGGGCCTCCTTATGATCCAACTCTCTTTCGAGTTTCTCGAATGGACTCAAAACTCTTCCCACGATATCTATTGTCGGCGTCTTTCGATTGATATGATCTGAAAAACTTGAATTCGCAGTACTGGTTCTCGAGAACCTCTCGATTATTGTGGAAACACTGGAACCGGTGTCGTCTGATTCCGATTCAATTAACTGTTTTTTGGATTAAAAGTCAAAATTCAGGCGAAAAAACGAATAAAATTTAAATATGAAATCAGAGCAAAACTAGAAATAATTTAAATACCAGTCTGTCCTCATCTGCCAATAAGTTTAAATATACGTCTGCTTCAGAGGGAAGAGTGGGTTCAGTAGATTTATTTTCAGATTCTATTTGTTTTTCGTGTCCTAATTTTGTTTCAATCACTTCTTCGGCCATAAGATCATTGGCTTCAGGTTTAGTAGAATTCGATTCAATTGAATCGATGTTTAGATCTATTTCTGAGTGTTTTATATTTTGGTTTTGAAAGTTTGGTTCTTCTGTTTCATCGTTTTTGACATTTGGAGGCTTCGGAGGCGGAACTTTAGGCCGTCTCGGAGGCAGAGGTGGCGGTTGTGACAGCTTTTTTCGCGGAGGCTTTTCTATTGGATCGCAATCACTATCAGAACGTGTAATACAATTATTAGCGCTCTTTCTTTTAGATGAAAGAATAGTTGTCTGCGATCTCTTAGGCACCGGTGGCGGCACTTTCGGCACTTTCTTTGACCAATTGTTCACTTTTGATAACGAGTTATTAGCCATTTCTGATTGATTAGGACTGGTATTAATGCTTGAATTGTTTGAATTCAGAGGACTATCATTAGAGGAATGCGTGGATTGAGAGCCGTTGTCTCTTTTGACACGTATTTTAATACAAACGGGCGCATCCCTTAACAATCCGATGCACTCGAGTCTAGTCATGGTTGTCGTAGACCTGCCATCGATTTGCATTATTTGGTCGCCTTCTCTCAGATACTCCAACTGTTGTCCCCTAACCTTTGATGCGGGACTGTCCCCATTAATGCTTTGAATAAACACTTTATTTATCTTTTCGTTGGCATTAATACCGCCCTCGAACTTAAGTGCCATTCCTTTGATATAACAAAATAAAACATTTTATTTACTTTTTTTCATTAAAAATAAGATATTTTTTATAGAAATAAAAACAAAGTTTAATGACTTATAAATATCTATAAATAAATAAATATATAATTTACCCAATCGTTCGCCGGGCAGTCGATAAATAATGATCTCCTCTTCAATAGAGTTGTCGAGCGGTGTCTTGTCTTCACCCACTTGTAAGACAGTGACAAAGTCGTCATCGAATCTGTTTTTGTCTTCACTTTCCTCGACCTGTACTACAGTCACGTGATTATAGTTCGGACCCGCAATGAAATCGGCGAAACTGTTGGGCAAAATAGTTGTCTGTCCGTTAGTGACAGTGCCATTGATGAGTCCACTGGTGATACCCGCCATTTGATTCGCACCACAATTTTAGTCCAATTAAACAGATATCTTATCATTCAATTAATTTTTTCTCTGCAGATATGAACTCATTTTTCAGCTAATCTTTGATTTATATCCGAAGAATTGTTTAGTTTGACAATAGAAGAGCACATAAGAGGAGAGGTATGATATCGTCACGGCTTCACATCATTGCTTTTCAGTTCACTCGACTATTAAATGAGACAATAGTTTCCGTCTCTCTATTAAACATCAAATCCAAGAAATAAATCAAAAAAGTGTTTATATATTCAAAACGAGTCAATGATATTAAATGAGTTAATCATTGATTAGTTGTTTAAAGTAGTGGTAAAACAATAGACCGAAGAGTTTAACAGTTTTTATGAATAATAATCAAAACTAAAACTTAAACTAAAAGTTGAGTCAAATGTTTGTTTGAACTCTGAGTTCCAAAACTGTAAATGTTTTGGTTGTAATGTTTGGCTCAGTTGGCTCTGAGAACACTGTTCTGGCCCTCTGCTGGTCCTCACACTATTAGGTTCATTGAGAAATCGCATGGAGAGCACCACCACTATCACCACCGTTGGTATGTACGCCCTTTTTCCATCAATTGATGGCCAATAACCTTAACTTTTAGATTATTTTCAGTGCAATCGATGCGAAGAGAAGAGAAACTATTTTTCACAATACATAGTAATCATAGTTTAGTTTAGTTTGACATCACATTAAGACTACCCAAACACTCATACAATTAAATACTGATCACTCAAATCGTCAATTCGTGGAAAGACATTCAAATATGAGTCAAAAATCATTGAAAGCTATTCTTAACATTCAGATCATTGAAACACAGTTTTTGCAAATTATAATCAAAAACATAATATCAAAGCATCAGATCATCAGATGATGGCATCGATTCGGGTTCTGTTGGTAACAAATATTTGGTTCAAAAGTATTATTGAGTAGACAAGAGTTGGGTATAACTAATGGAAAACATGCAAAACAGTGAACTAATGCTTTACTAACAGAATCTTTGAGAAAATCTATAGATTGTATGAAAACGTCATTTTTATTACAACAAATTTTTGTTAGAGTCGTTCCCAATACTAGTTAAACAGGTATCCAATGTATATATTCTGTAGAGAAATAGATTTTTATAGAGTATATTCATAGTACTCACCACTCTTAAGCACCTGAAATGCCCAAACAGTTATATATCAAAATACAAGAGTTGGTTCACTTCCTTAAAAGCGATCAAATGTTTTAGTGTCACAACCGGACGGACCAGAACTACAACACTATTACAAGAACTGTGCATTGATTGCAACTCACGAACCATTAGCTACTTATCAAAACAAAAAGAGAAGATGCTCTCAGTCTATGCCACTCTATGGCTGTCTGTCCCAATTCAGACTTCAACTCTGGTCCAATAGATACTGTTTCCATAGACACCACTCAAAACCATGAAATAGCGGTTTGGGACTGGTATTAGCTCTGATATGCAATGGCTTTACAATGGAATCACTTAGGAATTGCTTTGCTATCAACTCTGGTATGTATGGCTTAGCTCTGGTATGGCATTAGAGAAGGCGAGACAATCAGTTGTTGTATTCACTCGAGTGTGACGTTTGAGAGCCTATTATATAATAAGTTTCGAAATATTTTGAGTGTAAAAACCGGTATATCTTTTAAAGTATTCCAAAAGTATTTGGTGGCCCACCAGTCAGTCCTGTGTCAGCCCTACCACTTCACCTATCAAAGAACAGCCCTGTGTAACACTGAGCCCAGAGCGCCAACTGCCCAACAAAACACAGATCCAAGAGAATAAAAATACAGCTCAAACTTTTCAAGGGCTCTCCTCATAGAGAACTGGTATTTAATCGATTATTAAATCATTTAATATTAATATTATTTCTTTTTTCTAATTATTGGATTCATTTTGAATTAGCATTTTTTGCTCATTCAATACAAGTCATGATTTAAATGTTTTTCAAAATCTGGATCTCATTACAGATGAGAACAGCATTTAAACCTAAACTCTATATAATTTAAAATTCATAATAAAAAACAAGAGAAACAGACATTTAATTTATAAACCAATTATTAAATGAAAATTCGTTTTATTTATCTTTTTAGCCAAAAATTGTTTGGATATTCCTTTTGCTCTGATTTTAACGATAACTCAAATAATCTTTTAGTTAATGAATAAAAACTTGGCTTTGAATTTGAATATCTAAATACAAACACATAAAATAACTGGAATATCAGTTCCTTTACTCAGCACAGCCTTCTCATTGGCATAATGTGTTCATTGAATTGAGGAAAAATAAAATAATTTATTCATAAAAAGAAATATTACTTAAGGATTGAAGCGATAGTTCCATAACATGTGTTAAATACTATTGTAATCGAGTCTAACCTCAGGCAAAGGCAGTCAATACACCGGCACTACTCGAAGCCAAACTTGGGTTTACTCTACGAATAAATTACTCACGAGTTGATTGAGTCGATTGTTGGGAAGGCATGAAAAAAGCTTTTTAAGCTCGAGTCGAGTCAATAAACATTCAAATTATTTGAAATCAGTTTTTCTAAATTCGAGTGAAGAGAATAAACAAAAATTGAAATTATTTTCTCATATAATATACTGAATCACAAATAGTTTTATTCACAAAACGCGATCTCAAATAAAACACTCCAAAGGAAAGGCAGTGACAGAGAATTGGATTTACCAAAAAAGTGATAAGAAATAACTGCCCACAAGAGTTGAACTCAGCATAAAAGTTATGCAAAAATTGTTTTCCTGTCGTTTCATCTTTAATAACATAATAAGACTTTTGAGAGAAATAACACAAAAATTTTATTATTATTTGATTTCTGAGAGAAAAAAACATAAATAAGAAAAAAATAAATTTAAAATCTAATCAAAAATCCATCAAATAATCAAAAAATATTTTCCAACTGACGGTTGAATTGCCTGAATCTGAAACCTCATAAAAACGAGTTATTATTTCTGTCATTACATCCAATTATGTGATAAAAGCGTCAAAATTTTACTAAAAATCTTAGAAAAAACATTTATTTTAGATTTTTTTCTCATTCAATATTTTAAATGATTAACAAATCTATAGTTTTTTGTTGAGAAGAGAAAAATTAATTAAATTATTTATTAGATTATAACCGATTAGTAATAAATTTCGAATCATTTCAATAAAACTAATTCTGTGCTAAATATAATAAATAGTTTAGAATTTTAATTAAAAATTTACCTAATTTTGTGAAATTACTCTTATTTTTAGTGGAAAAAAGGAGAACAAAATCAAAATTAATTAGAAATATATTTATGTTTAAAAAAATAATTTAAATATTAAATAAAGAGAGAAAAAACTGGATCTCAAGAAATAACTAATTAGTAAAAAATGATTGATTTTAAAATATTTTAAGAAAAAAGAGGACAAAACTCTTCGATAATCTCTAAACGCAAACAAATGGTCGATATTTTAAAACTTCTTAAGAAACTCTTCAGCAGTGATTCTGGCCCTGGCATTGATTGCAAGTTTCATTTCATTGATTTCTTTATCAATTTCTTCCATGAAATGAATAATAAAGTCAATGATTTTGTATCTATACATCGATTCTGTGTGAAAGTTGGTTATCAAAAAGGATATGTCGTAACCGCTTTCCACACCATTATTGATGTCTGCGCTGTTGTTGTTGTTTGTAATGGCTTTTCGTTGTGTGTCATAAGTGGTCACAGGTTTGCGTCGGAGTATAACAAAGTTGTCGGCTCTCATAGCCATAAATCGTGTGAATTTGTGGCACAGAATCCTTTCGATATCGTCGGCTTGTTTTATGCAAATCGAAATCCGCACCGAATTAATACTGGACTCAATCAACACCTTTTCCTTTTCGTTACGACTGATCACAACTGCATTTAATATCAATTCTTTACTACTTCTCACTTCGATTTCCGGCTTATTATGTCTTTCCACGACTTGTGAATTGAAGTCAACCAAACAAATGGCCGCTTCCAGTGTTCGCCGAACGGCCAACAAATACGGACGAAGTGTTGCCGACATCTGAACATACATTTAATATTAAAAACATATCTTTAATTAAAAAATCAATTTAATTATCGTTTATTTTGACTTTAAATCAAAATCGATAATAAAATTCAATGAAAACAATGAAAAGTATTACTTACTAATTATAATCACACAAAATATTGACCAAAAAAGAGGTTATACTTTTAAAATGTGTTTAAAATGTTTGATATAATTAATTACAATTAAATAACTATAAACTGAATTTAGTCTAAATAAAAGTCGGAAATCTTTTTGTCGCCAAACACTCCCAAAACTGGGAATACATCTCACAATCAATTACGTCAACCCATTCACTCATTTTATATCAAAACATATTTATTGTGAG
>LBFM01013508.1:0-16117 GCA_000988765.1 Achipteria coleoptrata | reverse complement strand
CTCTTTTCGTATGTTATCTTTAAATTTATGAAAAATTTAAGCAAAATATAAAGGACTCACCACTTTGTCTCTCTTCATAGCAATCATTTCGAGGAATGTCTCTTCTGTTGGATTCCATCATAAGTTTAAAAACTTTTTGTTAAATAATTAAAGTTTGATAAGTGATTAGTTTTTGATGAAAAATTAGAGCAAATGTATTATATTTCGGTTAAGAGTTTGAATGTTTTGCTTTAATTTTAGACGACTGTGAATATGATGTTTGTATGCAAGGCATGAATGGCATGAATTGAATGCCACTCCTTAAGCCCGCCTTTACGTTGTTTAGTGTCTGCATTCTGGTCCATGACTTTGTCTGACTCCGTCTTCTCCAGTCAATCGATAAGTCTATCCAATAGAGAATTATTTCTTTGCATCACATCATCGCTGGTATAACAGTGAGGAATGGCCTATAGTTGAACCGTCAGTCAAATGAAATCACAAAATCAAATATAGTGTCAATTCATTGAATTTTTCTTAACAATAATTTTGATGTCGAACTCATTCAAAGTCTATTCAATTATTTGTAAATCATATCTCTCTTTGATTTTCATTCAAAAAGTTTAGTTTTTTATTCAAAATAATTAAAATATTGTTTTAAAATATAAATTGATATTTAAGTTCAAATCTTTACATTTTGTGAACATATATTGAATTTAATCATAAATTGTTGAACAGAAGTGAGTTTATGTGAGAGGAGTGAGGGATCACCTGCTGGGCTATCATTAGCTAACCATTGAGTTCACAGCAAACACTTATTTGGAATGAATCTGAATTTGACACTAAAATGATAGGACAGTCACTGATCTGACACTAGTGTGTTGTCAATCGTCAGTCTTTCTGTTATATGTATGGTATGGTATGGTATGAGTGCGCGAATGTGAGGCAGTGTTGGAACACATCTGCATATAAAGTATATGATAATAGAATAATAGACAAGTGTTGTCCCCATATAACAAAATGTAGAGCAGAGTTGGCTCTGAGCTCAAGTCAGTGCCATTCGCTTTATGGTTAGTAATCGTAGACTAAATCCAAAAGGATTTTTGCTGCAAAACAACACCTGAGTCTCGACATCAAATGCAAGCTCTGATCCGACACCAAGTTTTCTATCAAAGAGTCATCACTGAAATGAGGCTCACATTTGCATTCGAATGAAATGCTTTTAAACTATAAGCCAAGGCATTAAGGGATCGGTAGTTATCCGTTATGTATATGCATTGCTGTCGCATAAGTCGTGGATTAACTGTAAAATGGATTTTCCAAATGCTTGACTCAGAGCTCTCCCAAATCTATTTGATTTGGAGATACTTTTTATTACTATAAAGACGTGAAAAAAGTATAATACTTTTAGATATTATAGAGTGGAGTCCA
Organism: Achipteria coleoptrata; assembly: GCA_000988765.1. NCBI lineage: Eukaryota > Metazoa > Arthropoda > Arachnida > Sarcoptiformes > Achipteriidae > Achipteria > Achipteria coleoptrata. The sequence continues at coordinate 14,710 of LBFM01013508.1, read as the reverse complement.
AAATAAGAACAATTGTATGACTGTTTGTGCAATAGTTGAGCCTAAGATAGCAAAGAAGTGGCCCTTACTTATTGGTGGCACTCTTTAATCATCGTCAACTGTCCAAATAGAGTCAAAAGAAGAGCAATTTGTCAGAAAGGCATGACTGGAGTGACAATATGTGACACCGATTCACAACAAATGCAATCTCATAAATAATGGTCAAATAGAAAACACTTTCCAATAGCTCTACCAATCGATGTATGAGTCGTGTGCTCAACAATTGCATGTCTTTTCTATTATATTTTGTTAGGCTTTCAATCAATTAAAGGTATTCAAAGCAAAGGACACATTAGAGTGAAATAAATTTGTTGTATATTTTGTGTGAACTCAGCCTCTAATCAATTGCATTAAAAGAAAACGTGATTATCTGATCAGCAAATAATAAGTGCAGTCATTTTACGATTTACACTCCAAAAGCACGATTCGGTTTACTGTTAGACTCAACTGTTAACTCCATTCCCTCTCCCTTTTCAAAAGCATTCAAAGCTCTCAACACTTGTGATAAACTGAACAGAACTACAATTGAATGAGAGATTCAATCAAATGTAAATTCATTGCAGTAATCATTTATTGTCTGATTCACTATTCAAAGACATAAACTCTGTTTTGTGTCAATACTATTGACTTTTCACTCAAATTATTTACCATAAAATTTATTCAATTTATTTCTTTTAATAATTAAATAAAACAATATTTTTGTTAATAAATATGTATTTAAGTGAAAATCATTTTATTATAATAACTCGTAGTCTAGACTCTAGAGTAGGCATTCCATTGATAGACATGGACATCATTAAAGCCTACCTGCTCCCAATGTAAACACAATTTTTCCTTGTTTATATATTGATTGGTTATATCTTATTTTGGCCATGTAGGTCATACAAAAAACATTGCTTGGTAGTTTACATCCAGCCCAGAATTTAGTTTTATAATTTTCAAATAGATTTGCTATTTATGAATAGTGGGATTGTGTTGTACTAAATTCCTAACTATTAATGATTAATATTAATAAATTTAGTTAATTATAATTATAATTAATTATAATCTTATGAGTAATTGAGATATGAATGGAATGAAACGAAACATTATTTTATTATTGATTTTATTCACTAATTATAAAAATTAGACAAAATTAATGATATTTTTTGGATTTCATTAAAAAATTTTAATATTAATGGAAAATAATGATTACAAACATTTAAATATTAGATTAGATTAGGATTGGATGAGACTTAGATTCAATGCACTGCACATTCAAAACAGGAATAATTGCACAAAAATTAAAAGCATTTGCATTCGTGTAAAGACTTATTTGACTTAATTCTAACTCAAATTAACACCGATTTTAAACATAAATTTTAGTAAAAATTAAAATTTAAGTATATTTTCGGATAACAATTAAATTCTTTGGTTTTCTCATTGACTAAATTACTCTCATATAGAGCTCACACTTCTGTTCTCACTTTAGACTCATTCAGAGCTCTTTTATATGATATAAATTCAATTCAAAGTAAATCTTAATTAGGAATAATTGAAACCAAAATTCTTAAAAACTGATCAAACATTTGGTGGAAATATTGTGATAATAAAGTGTTGCTTAAAAATGAAGTCATAATCGCAAACACAATGCAATCGTTTACCAAAAAAGGCACGACTTTTAGGTTACATTCAAAACCGAATTACGACAAATCAAATGACAGATCACTTGAATATTGCGATTCCAGGCGTCAGTTCAGACATAAATGGCATTACATATAAGTCGGCAATTCTTGTCCCGTCAAAAGCCTGAACATTGAAGTGGGCATTGTTTTCATCAAAATCTATAATTAATTAATAATATATTTTAATTGATTTCTTCGAATAACGTGTGGACATACATACCTCCCCCACAGAAGTGGCCAATAGATTAACAATGCGATCGTGAGGCACAGCCACTACCTGTTTATATGTAATATAGTTAAGTCAACTGTTATTAAGGATAGGTTTAAAAAACTAACGCTCTGTCCGTTTATTTCAATTATTCTGTGTCCAACTCTAACGCCTCCTCTCTCAGCAATACCTCCGCGTAAAAGACTACAGATCTGGAAATAAATTAAAATCTATTAACAATTTGTAGAATTTGTAGAAAAAAGAGAAAATATTATAGAATTTGTTTAAATAAAAGATATTCTTTTAAATTATTTTCAATAAATATAAGACTTAATTGACATACGACTCCATTTTGAACACTGAATCCCAACTGATATTTAGTGTCGGGGCGTTTGATCTTGACTTCAACGACTGGAGGACAGGGAACAACAGTGAATTTGACTACAGTTTGATTCTTAGTATTCTATAAATAAGACAAAACAATAATTTGATTGAATTAATGTTTAAAACAAACCTTAATATAGTTCTGACACGTAGACAGAGGAAGGCCTACCAGACTAACACCATTTATAGCTATGATTTGATCACCGATGTTAAGTTGACCACATCGAGCACTGGGTCCCTGTTGTGCCATATTTGCGATCACAACTGTGGGCAACATTGAGCCCCAACCGGACTCAACGATAACCATTCCTAAGATTTCTCCTTTTTGTTTGGGAACTATGACCTAAACATCGATTTAGTTTTGGTTATTATCACAATTGAAGTCACATTAAGGGTTAAACTAAGGGTTAAACTAAGGGTTAAAAGTTTAGAATTACTTCTTTTTGTTTCTCTTTTTTAGCGAACATTTCTAATTCATTGCCAAATATTTCCTGTGAATTAAGCACTTCCTGATAATCCATTTCTTTGACAAAACTACTGTCTTCGATGCCATTGGCTTTGAGGAACTCCATATACGCCACTTGAAATGCCTGACCTATGGATTGGGCGATGAATTGTGCCTCTTCTGACTCAAACACGTGACAAATCATTTTAGGAATTCGTTTAATACTGGACTCATTTGTTTCATCCATTGTATTCAAAATACGACGTCTGGCCATAAGAACCAATAGATCCCCGATGTCTGCAATGTATGATATGGTCCTTAAGGAGTGGTCCATCATTATCTCCTATCAGTGCAATGGTTATCCAATAAATCAGTTTTATATCAAATCAAAAGTACAACCTTTAGATCAGTGTTGAGAACCATAATCTTTTCCGTTGATATAAACAGATCCACATCAGTGCTCGGCTGTGTTTCCCCTTCCGGAGCCTTAATTCAAATTAATTGAATGCAGGTTTAAAATGAATGAATTTTAAAAGAATGAAATATTAAAATAAATAAATATAGTTAAAGGACTCACCAAAGTCTTTAGGAAAGCAATACAAATGAGAAAATATTTAAGTAAATGAATAATATATTAAAAATATACCGAATTCTTCTGCATATAATTACACGTAATTACGAGTGAATTTAATAAAAATCAAAAAATTCAAAATCAAATGTAATTATATCCGAATACAATTACATCACTCAAATGTAAGAAAACGACAGAAAATAACATTTAAATCAACAAATTTTGTCATTTAAAGAGAAAAGATTTATTCATAAAATATATTGAAGTTATTATTGGTATTAATATCTTCGGTACTAATAATAACTTGTTCTGAATCTTCAATTTCTGATTCATTATTATAGACATAAAATGTAATAATAAGTGAATTTCAAAAATTTATCCCCAAAATCGTATATAATTATATTGAGATATAATTAAAGCCTTTATCACAAATCCCGATACAATTACATGTAATTATATGCAGAAGAATTCGGTAATTACTTAAAGAAAATTGTATTTTAAGTTATATTTATGAAAACCACTTTGGGTTGTTATAAATTATTTTCACCTAGTTAGGGAATTGTTTATAAAATGAGAAATATGAATAAGACATGTATAGCAGAAATATATTTTGCACCCTGATTATTATTTTCATATAAAGTTCAAAATATAGTTTTCCAACCTTTATAAATATAGTGGACTATTTGAAAATATATAAAAATTCAGAGTTTTTGTGAAAAACAAATTTCAAGGAAAATACAATTTTTGACACTAAAATCTTCAGGGTAATTTCAATTTTGCTCAGGAAATTCTTTCAAACAACCTAAAATTGTTTTCATAGTTATATTAAGATTGAAAAAAGGAAATTATAGACAAAGTGTATGGCAAAGGCTTAATTTGATCAATTAGAAATCAAATCTGTTTGTTGTTATAATGATCCAGACTCTATAAAACAACAACAAATGTAGAAATTAATTCTTTAACTCAAAACATTTTGTAACAGGATCATATTTTAGTCTCAACATTCGAAAGCAAATTAAATTAAAACCAAACAAGATATTCAAAAAATTCCAAAAGATTCTTGAATAGAATGCAAATTAGAATAAAAATAAAAAGGTTGTTTTCATGTAAACAAGATTTTTGTTATCAAAAACAGCGATTAAATGACAAAATTGTGGATTTGAGGGCTACCAAAGGAAACCCAAAGTCAATGTCGGTATCATTTTATAGCTATTCTTAATCTGAACAAGAATTTGCAAACAAAGTTTTAAGTTTATTATGGTAACAGCTTCATTTTTGTAACAGTTTGAATTTTTGCATGGTGATAGTCACTATCATGGTAAATTGTTATAGTCGTGGTGATAGTAAAGTGCATCTCACAATATTTGCTGAGATTTGATGGATCGCATCAACACTTCAATAAAGGCATCATAAATACCACAATTTTGTGAAAAACCTATTTTTTAAAAATATCTTCAAAAATAGATAAGTTAGAGAAATAATTGTTGTATATTTGATGATTCTTTATTTTTCATTTAATCATGATTAAAATTTGATAAAATTGTGAACCCCTTTATTAAACCTTTGCCACTCTTTTACTAATAAAATTCAATTATTAGACTTTAATTACTGAAAATTAATTATAAAACTTAAAGATAATTATAAAATGCAATCTAACCTTAATGCGAGAGACGGCCTCTTCTGCCTGCATCATTCGGGTAGCTTTGGTTGGCTGACCCTCACATACCAATTGAGTTGAGCCCAAATAGCGAGCCCGAAACAGAACGCCTTCAATAAGAACTGAAGGGTCGTGAATAAGTACTAAAGAGTTTGTTTTAAAATCATTAATAAAATAGAATTTTTAATTCCAGTTATTGTTATGATTTACTCACAATTCAAGTCATCAAAAGAAAGCATTAGTTAAGAGATAGAAGCGGTTAAAGAAAGAAAAGACAATAAAAGAAAATCAAACAAATGCTTACCCTCTCGAGTGGCGTTCGAACGTTTTATTTGACTCTAAAATTAAATACAATTAATTAGTTTTATTAAAACAAAAACTAATAAATAAAGTGATCGACAAATTTAAGCAAATTATATAATAAATAAAACAAAAAATATTTTCATTAAAAAGATTTAATTGATTCCACATTTTTTTATCAATTAATTAATGCATAGAAAGTGAACAAACGATTGGATTTGATTTTAATTCGTTAATAATCGAGAGTTTGTCTAAAATTAGCGACAAGTGAGGGACTGAATTGGATTTAGAAGTGTTTTAAACTATACATTCAGAGTATACCTGTTCTTCAATACTGTTTTCAATTCTAATGTAGTCATTGTTTCTCGAATTCAGTTTAAAAAGCGATGACATAGAAGTGAGCTTAAAGTCAATGCGTTCCTCAAAATAGGCATCGATTTGAGGCTAAAATTAATTTAAAAATTCATACAAAATCAACATGCTAATATTGCTAATATTGCTAATATTCTAGCTTTTATTACACACACTTTCATTTTAATTAATAATTTTATTCAATTTGATTATTGGAGAACACCGTTAAGTAATAACCGGTTAGTAATGAAATTTTGCTGATTTTCGAGTCATAAATCATTTATAGATGAATATCAAAAAATTATTCACTTTTTAGAAGAAAAACCAAAACTCAGAACAGATAATTCATATCTTAAATAAATATTAGAGAATAAACTGTTAAAATGAGGTGCAATTTCATTATAACTGTCCCTTGACTTTGAAATAAACATCTGTCAAAAACACTCATCATTTCATTTATTATCCTTTTGTCACAAAACTTTAATCGTTAATTGTTTTCGCTTTCATTTAATTTTAACCAAAAAAACAAGAGAGAGAGAGAGAGAGAGAGAGAGAGAGAGAGAGACTTACTTTATCTTCGAAAAAGCCGCGATCATCAGATCGTTGTGCTCCTAACAAACGGTCAGTTTCCTGATCGGTATCACAGTCTTTGGATAGAATATAATTTAAATAAAATAAAAGTAATGAGTGGTAACCTTCTTCGTGATGTCGTGTGATATTTGTTTGACAATTGGTTGAGTCGTCGGTACTAACATTGACTGATTTATTGACATTCGACTCATTAGTTCTAAATGTGATTTGTCATCAAATAATTAAAACTAAGAGTAAAACAATTGATGCAAACCTCGGAACCCAAATCGATTCGTGCGAATGATTTGGTTCAGAATTATTCAATTCGTTGTTTTCTTTATTTTGTCGACAATTTTGTTCATCTCTGCAGTCATTAACGGTTTGAATATCATTCTTAAGTGAGAGGTCCTGTCGTTCACTCGTTTCGTCTCCTTTTAATAAAATCAAAATAATATAAATATTTAATGAAAAATAGTTTAATGAATAATACTTACTATAAATGTCGGAATGGCTGAGAGGACTGGTATTTTTATTATGAGAGCCACTATTTTTACAGGAATGGATATCATATCCAATTTGATGCTCTAATAGATTATCATTTCTTTTCAATTTAGCCTTAAGTTTTGAAATGAGTTCCTCTTCGAGTCGTTCACAAATCGGTTTCTTATTAAAAGGTAAACTAATGGGAGAATCAATAGTGGGGTCCTCTTCGAGTTCATTATCACTGGAGGGAACACCACTTGACAAACCATCTTCGAGGACAGGCATTGCAACAATTTTATTGTTTGAAAGTAAACTGCCCTCCAATGAGAGTTCGCTTTCGATTTCATTTGAGTCACAATCAGTAATATCGGGTGAAAGTGTAAAATTACGGTTACCCTCTCCCAGTCTGTCCCCTACCTCTGGCTCTGGTTCAGTATCTGCACACGTACTCACTGGTGATCTGTCAGTCGTAACGATTTCATTAAGAATGTGTTGTCGAACCCTTTCGTGAAGCAAAATAAGTTGGTTTTCGTGCGCTAACATTGAGTTGGAATCGTTATTAACACTCTTTGAAGGACTCACTGCTACCGATCTCTCATCTTCTGAATTGGCAGAAGAAAGAGTAGCCAATCTCTTACCCACATATGAGTTGCCGACGCTATCCATTCGGTAGAGTTTGTAATCTAAATCTGAGAACTGGTAAACATTGATATCTGTATCTGTAGTTTCCATAAGAACGTCATTCTTATCGGACTGTTCACTATTGGGTGCACTTTGAACACCAGAAGAGTGAGACTTTGAACCGTTGGAAGCATTGGCCACACTATCAGTGGGCGAGTCTTCGTATGGCATTGGAATACTTAAAATAGATTTAACCAAATCATCACATGATATGTCTCCCAATCCTTTTGTCTCAACACTATTGTTGGCCAAACCAACTGACATCTCTTCGTTGTTAATCACTCTTTGAGGATAACCGGGAGGTTTGGGTCCATATCTTCGAGGAGATCCATCGTATTGAGCGATTGGAACGTTACCAATAATACGAGCGATTCCTTTATTTTCGTCGGCCATTGATATCTGTTCTTCAGAACTATGAGAGCAGTTATTTTCAAAATACTCTTCGCTTTTCTCAAAATTTGTTATATCATTAGAATCGCAATTAAGCACAGAATCATTGAAACAATCGCTACGAAAGGATTCGCTTTGAGATGATTTTTTAAATTCACAATTAATTGGTTTTACAGATAATTTCAGTTCTCTTTTGTCGATCTCTTCGATGTCATCGTAAATGATTTCAGAGTCGGGTTTAGACGAGAAGTCTTCGTATACAACAATACCTGAAGAGAGTTTGTGTTTGTGTTCAACACTTTTCCTTAAATCAGTTAAAAGATCACAAATTGGCGAATGAAGTAATTGATTGACCGATGAATTAGTGGTCGTCTCTGATATGTCAATATCTTCATTACCGACACAAGAGGTTTGAGTGGTATTATTCCGTTTAGTTTTTGTTGAATTGTGTAAATGTTTTTCCTCGTTATTAATATTATTATGAGATAAGAGATTAGAATTAACTCTTTTTTTGTTTAATTTATTCTTCGAAGCGCTGAATATCTCTCTTCCGCCGGCGATCTCTATTCTACTCTCTCTGAGCGTAATATCTCTTCCATTAATCATTTCTTCGCTTTCAATGTCTTCATTGCTATCAATAAATGGTTTATTAATAAAATTATGAGTCAATGATTTATATTCTTCTTCAGGAGAGAGCAACAGCTGATCCAATTTGAACCCAATCGAAGCCAAATCGCTTTTAACGCAATCATTGCATGAAATGTCTGTATGTCTTGAGTTGTGGTCTTTATTCTCATCCATCGTATTATCATTAATGAAGTCGAGATCTATTAACAACTGTTTATTTCTTTTGGAGTTCTTATAGTTCTGATTAATATCATTGCAATCATTGGACTTATTCTTTGGCCGACATTTAGGGAATAGTTTTTCTATCAATTGTTGGTCGATATCATCACTAGTGTTGACATTAATTTCATTGAATTCATTCGCCATAATATTAAATCTAATTTGATTTCAATAGACATTACATAACACTTCAAACGAGTCAACACTCAAACCAATTAAACTCTAAATCATTTGTCAAATCATTTTTTCATAACAAAAGCCAAGAATTCACAGCTTTTCACTCAAAATATCATTCAAATAATAAATATTTAATAAATTTATTAAATTCAAAGCCATTTATTAAATCATATGATCATTAAATTGATGATTAAAATAATAGATTAAATGTTATGTCCGATCAAATCAATAAAAATGATTCAATCAATTGATTGAAATATTGGCTGTAATTCAATGTTTACTAAACAGACCTCAATCTCATACGGAATGAGTCATATCATAGACTGCATACACATATGTCGTAACAAAATTGTTGAAAAACTCAAACCCAAACAAAATAATTGGCAAATATTAATATTAGTATTAATAGTGAATTGAAATACGTTTTACCTCATTATATGTGAACACTCTTTCGTTTTGTATTCAACCAAATATTTAGACCACGATTTTTGAACTTTAATTTCATTGTATTTTTTGTTTTGATTTTAAATGTAAATAATAATTAAAATCCGGTTTTAAAAGTTATGCCAATTAGTAATTAACGTTTAAATTATTATTTTTACAATACTTGAGCCCTGAAGAAGATCTAAGTACTGATCGAAAAGCTTAGGCTCTTATTTAATATCAAATAAACTTAACTTTCTTTTCACTAAAAGAGTTGAAATTTAATCTTTAAATAATTAAAATCATTTTAAAGTAAATAAATTTTATTCAATCGTTATTTTTTTGATTAACAAAAATGTATTCAAATGACGATAAAAAACAGAAAAGATATGAAAAAATTGAATTCTTAGGAGAGGGACAGGTATTGTCTATTTGTTAATTTGCTAAAAGATTTGCTAATCCTTTAAATCCTTTATTTGATGGACAGTTCGCCACAGTTTATAAGGCAAAAGACACTGAAACGGATGCCATCGTTGCCGTCAAAAAGGTTTTTATTGGTTATCATATTTTTGTTTGAAATCTTAATTGTATTTCAATTATAGATAAAATTAGGCACAAGAGCTGAGGCTAAGGACGGAATCAATAGAACTGCTTTAAGGGAAATAAAACTGCTCCAGGAATTGTCGCACAAGAATATAATCGGAGTAATAGTTATTTAATTGATTGAATTTGGTATTACTGTTGAAGTATTGCTGTTACAGTTGTTGGATGTGTTCGGTCAGCGATCAAATGTTTCTCTCGTTTTTGATTTCATGGAAACAGATTTAGAAGTTATAATCAAAGACAGGAATATTGTCTTAACTCCGGCTCACATTAAAGCCTATACTTTAATGACTTTGGAAGGACTCGAATACTTGCATTTGAATTGGATTTTGCATCGAGTAATCAATTTTATACTCGAATTCATTTTAATTATTATATTATTTTATTTTAAAGGATTTAAAACCAAATAATTTATTGATTGATGAAAACGGAGTCTTAAAAATAGGAGATTTTGGTTTAGCCAAAGCTTTTGGTTCTCCAAATCGGATATACACCCATCAAGTGGTAACGCGATGGTATAGAGCTCCCGAACTTTTGTTTGGCGCTCGAATGTACGGCACAGGAGTCGACATATGGGCTGTCGGTTGTATTTTAGCCGAATTATTGCTCAGAACAGCATTTTTTCCCGGAGAGACTGATTTGGACCAATTGAGCAAAATTATGATGGCTTTGGGAACACCCGACGAAAAGTCGTGGCCGGTATTCATTCTTTGATCTTATTTTGATATTTATTAATCACTATATATTCTAAAGGGTGTGCAAAGCCTTCCCGATTATGTGCCGTTTAAATATCAACCGGGAAGTCCTCTCAATGAAATTTTCACTGCAGTCAAACCTGATTTGATTGACTTATTATCAAAAATGTTAGCAATGAATCCATTAAAGCGTTGTTCCACTTCTGAAGCATTACAAATGCAATACTTCAGTAATAATCCGGTGCCGACACCCTGTGAACAGTTACCGCACTCTAACTCTAATGGATTTGAATCTGATATCAGTAAAAGAAAAGCCAGTAAACGGAACTCCTCCGACAAATTCGCTCCAATGGCTAAACGACTCCATTTTGATAATTCAGATCTCATGTAATTTTATGCCATTTTATAAATAATTCAATTAATTGGATATTTTGATAATAAAATCAATTGTTCCACAACTGGTCCAGTGATGAGCCAAATGATAACAAGTTTTTAAGACATTTTATAACAAATCAAAGGATTTATTTGTGAGAATGATTTGATTGTAAAGTCAGGAAACAGTTGTATAAATAAATATAAAATAAATAATACTTTAGTCTAAAAAGTAGAATATATACCAAAATAGTTATAAAATGTTATTCAAAATTTGTATAAAAGTTTTAAATTAGTCTCTCTTCTGGCGGTGGTTTCAATATTTCCGATGCAGAGTTGCCGAACATTTCTTGTGTTGAGGGAGAGTATGTGCCGCGAGTAGCTCTGGCGTGCTTTACACTCCTCACAAATATCAATGAAACGAATAATAAAGCGATTATAAGAATACATCCCATCGTTATTATCAAATAGAATATGAAACTCATCGGTGAAGAACTCTATCCAATAAACCAATTAATAAACAAATAAAACGAAACAAAATTATAATACCTTTTCCTCACAAATTTCTCCGGTATAGTCTTGAGGACAGACACAATAATAGCCATCGTTATCTTCATTGGAAACACAAGTGCCTCCATTCAAACAAAGGCCGGGAATACTGCAGTTATTGATTGCATCACAATAGGCCTGATTTGAGTGTCGGCTCGGAAGACAGGCACAGATTTCTTCGTTAATACAGTGAGAAAAGTCTTTGTGACACTCAGAATGACACGTCCGCGTCATCTGACAGTTATCTCCTGTGAAACCAATTGGACACTTGCATTGGAACGTCTCATTTGTTATCTTAAGACCTAACACACAAACGATAATTTTAATCACTTTTTCTGTTTTATTCTTGATTTGAGTATTGACTTACAGGTGCCTCCATTATCACAGGGACTCAAAACACACGGGTCTGTCATATACTGACATAATTTTCCGTCAAATCCTGGCAAACATAGACAGGAATAAGAGTTGATTTCGTCGATGCAGGTGCCGTTGTTCTTGCAGTGATGACCTCTTTCGCAGTCATCGATATTGAGCTCACAGTTAACGCCTTCAAACCCTGAAGGACAGCCACAAATATATCCGGCGATTTGAGAGAAATTCGAGTATTGGTCGCGTATCAGACTCTCCGAAAACTTATCGATGAGGTGTTTATGACTCTTCTCAAAACAAGAGCCGCCATTAAGACAGGGAGAAGACGCGCACTCATCGATATCTAATGAAGTGATAAAATATTTAAATATAAAAATTGTTTACCAAACGATATATTCAAACCTATTTCGCAATGTCTTCCCGCGAATCCTTTAAAACAATGACAGGTATAGTTAAGGACTCCGTCCTCACAGGATTTGGCGCCTTTACTGCAGGGATCGCTCAAACAGTCATCGATATTAATCTGACAGTTTATGCCCTCAAAACCGGTGTCATTACAATTACACTCATAATTGTTAATCAAATCAATACAAAGGCCTAAATTTTCGCATGGATTGGATGCGCACTCATTCACATCTATTTGACAGTTGTCGCCATCAAATCCAGGCATACATTTGCACTCGAATGAGCCAATTCGGTCAACACAAGTGGCCTCATTTAAACAGGGATTGGAGAGACACTCATCGATGTCGTGTTCGCATTGATTGCCTTCGAATCCTTGGGAACAATTGCATTGAAACATTCCGACCAAATCGAGACAAACGCCTCCATTTTGACACGGATTCGATTCGCATTCATTGATCTCTTGAGCACAAGTATATCCTTCGAAGCCTTGACTACAATTGCATTGAAACGTTCCGATCAGATCACGACAGACACCATTTTGACAGGGATTGGATTCACACTCATTGATGTCTATCTGGCACTGATCACCACTGTATCCAATAGGACAGTCACAACTAAATCGAGCAATCTCATTATTGCAAGTTCCACCATTTTGACACGGATGGGACAGACATTCGTCTATATCTATATGGCATCGATTACCAGTAAATCCGGGCTTACAATAGCACTCAAAGGCACCGATAGAGTTGTGACAAATTCCTGTCACACATGGATTTGAAGCGCATTCGTCGATATCTGTAATCAATTGATTCAAAATTAAATAATCGTTTTAATGATACTTAAAAAAGAGGACAAACCTGTCTCACAATTACGACCAGTAAACCCATTCCTACAAACGCAAGAATAGGTCTTAGAATTGGAGGTACAGTTGGCGTCATTGAGACAGGGATTGGATGCACAGTAATCTATGTTACGCTCGCAGTTGTCTCCCTCCCAACCCTCGGGACAAATACATTCATAATCATTGATCTTATCCTTACAAATGTGTCCTAAAGGACAGACAACTTGTGCGCACTCATCAATGTTTGTCTCACAATTTGGTCCTAAAAATAATTTAAAATAATAATTTTGAATCAAACACTCGACTAAAGGGCTGACCCGTGAATCCAAGTGGACACTGACAGGCATATAAGGGGGACGGAGGTTGTGTTGTGCAAGTTGAGTTGTTTAAACAGGGAGAACTCTCACATGCGTTATACAATTGCTCACAAGTGGCACCTGTATATTGAGAGGGACAGATACACGTGAAGTTGTTGGGCAAGTCGTGACACGTGCCTCCATTGGCACACGGGTTGGACGGCACACAATCGTTTACATCGATTTCGCAAATATCACCTGTGATTCAAATATTAAATCAATGAATCCATTCTAAGAACAACTTTTGGGATAATATTATTAATACCTTCAAAACCTTCAGAACAAATACAGGAAAAGTTGGCCGAAGTCTGATTCATAAGACATGTGCCGCCATTTAGACACAAATTTGAATCACAAACAGATCTCTCAAACTGACAGAAATTACCGAAAAATCCTTAAAATTGAATCAATTATTTTATTAAAGAATTCATTAAATGGTATTCGAGTTAATACTTTGAGAACAACTGCAGACTTTGTGGAGACATTGACCACCATTAAGACAATCACTATTTTGAGTGCACTCGTCATCAATTGTGTCACAATTAGTTCCAGTGAATCCTTTGTGACAAATACACCTATAGTTTACACTATTATTGTCTGCAGTGGTCATGGATTGACACAACCCGTTATTTAAACAGGGATTAGAAGTGCAGGCATTCAATACACCACTCGATGGAAATGGTGTGGAACTTAAGAATATTGTTCGTGGAGTTGGAATCGATGAGCCAATAGTTGGCTCTTTGGACGGAATGTCGGCTAAATTTGTTTGGTTTTCACCATTAAAGGCATTACTGGACGGAACCGTTGGTTTCAACCGTTCAAATGTATCAGATATTTGGGTCTCACTTAAAACGAGACAAACCAATGAATTTAATACTATTATCACAATTAAGGTATTAATTGATTGCATTTTACTAAATATTAACATTATTTCCACAAATTGTATACAAATTTAACTAAAAAACAATAAAAATTTTATTTAAAATTTGTCCCAAAAATGATAACTTTTTCATTAATTTCAGTCATTTTAGTAAAAACACTAAAAAGTTATGAAAACTAAAATGTTTTAAAATAAATATTTATATCAAATTAAAGCTAAAAATTCATTTAAAACCGAATATTTTGTAAACAAATGTTTAATAAAAATAACAATGAATTCAGTGATTGACTGAAATTTGACTCAAAAAAGCCATAAAAACTGTATTAAATAATTACGTTTACTAATAGTATCCCCTTTTGAATAAGATTAGTAGAGAGGATAAATTACTGTCATTTATTTTTCAACTAAATATTTACGTAAATATTTAATAAATTACATAAATTTATTTAAT
>LBFM01013481.1:0-15140 GCA_000988765.1 Achipteria coleoptrata | reverse complement strand
CTCTCTCTCTCTCTGAGAGAGTAAATAAATTTATATATTTGCAGTAAAATTAGTAATTAAAGAGAGAGAATAAGTCCTTCGAAATGTTTCAAATAGTTGTTTGGATATAAACACTAATAAACAGCAGTTTTTAATTATAACCAAATTATTGTGAATAAGAAAAAAGTTTTTGTTTTAAGCCTTGATTTAAACAAAAACATAAAAGAATGATAATTTAAAAAAAACGTAAATAAATAAATAATCTTAGTCTTTGTGGTAATGATGTGTTAGCATTGATTATTTTGATCAAAATTGGTGTTTAAAATTGAATGTGAATTGAATTGAATGCGGACTAAATCTAATGTAATTTTTGTTAATAATTTGTTTGTATTTTCTTCAAGTTTCATATCATTCATAATATTATTCTAACTCTAAAAAGATATGATAAAAATATTCTTATTTAATGATAAGTAAACGATAAGTCAACAAAAGCCTAACATTTTAATTATAAACACAATCCATAATTTCAATGATCTCTCATTAGATATTCGTTAGTGTCGTTACTAAACCTTTTTGTTTTGTTATGCATTTTCTGATCAATAGTTCAATACTCGCGAATCTATTCTTGAGATTAAGAACTGATTATTTCTTTTATTTAATAAAATAATTATAATTTTTAGTTTCAATCAATTGATTACAAAAAATAGTGTTTCGGTATAAAAACTATTAAAAGATTTGATTTTCTGTAATCACAGCTTTAAATTGAATTTAAAACTCGATTTCTAATCAATTAGAGTTTAATTACAATAAAGGGATAATTAATACTCATTTCTTCATTAGTTTATTATGTCTTCGACTCAATCATTGAATCAATGAATCAATGAATGAATTAATGAATGTTTTATTTTTTAAGAGAAATATAAATTCAATGCGAAATACATTGAAAACAATTATCATTAATATCTGCAGAATTCCATTGACTATTCCATGGAATCGCTCTGTCAGACACAACCTGTGCGAGAATGGACTGGTCTATAAGGAAGCGAAGCACAGCTCCAAAGCAAACGTATGAAGAGGTGGCGTTGAATGCTCTCGACAGTCGACTTGCTATACGAGTCTCTATACGGAAACAGCACTGGTATACAGAGTAAAGTAATTTAGTTGCCGTTCACTAATGCAGGTGTTATTGCATTAGACCAGACATACACTCATTCATACAGTTATACAGTTTTACAGTTATTCGCAGCGATTATATTAGTGTTGATTACAGTGTGAGTCGAGTGAGTGCTCTCTGTTTACTACCAAAACATAACAACTGATTGTATGAACCCTTCCTATTGTGTAACGAACACCTCAGAGCCTCATCTCTACCGACACTCACCAGCGGTCAGTCCAATGATTGTCTTGAAATCAGATCAATCATAGAGTGAGAGACATGTGATGGCCATAACTGTCGACTAATTGTTTGATATTTGGATTTCACTCAAATGTCAACAAATGTTATGATTATTAAGATTTTGTGCAAAACATCCAAACATAGTATACAATGATTTCATGGGATATCACTTAATAGTTATTAATAATTGTGTTCAATGTCTTGGAGTACCAATTATACCAAAGTGGAAGTCGCACAGCCACAAACTTCTTCGGGATCTATTAAGGGTGAGCCTTAACATCGAGTAGTGATTTACTCATCTATTCGTTCACATATATTACAATACATATATTCAGTGATTTCTTTGATTAATTACACCTACACTCACACCTTTCTAACTTCACATTGTGTTCATCTAAATGTGTTTCAATTCTAAGAATGTCAACTTATCCACTATTTTTAATATCATGGCCTTCACTCACTAATTCAGATAATACAGATAATTAATACAGGCTTAATTAACATTTGACAAATTTGTGATTCTTTGGATTACCTTGTAATTCTTGTCACACATTTTAAACACATTTTACTTCTATTTTTGACATATTTTCATAAAAATTAGATATTTTCTGTTTATTTTCATAAAATGAGCGCTTTTTACTAAACGTGTGTGAAATTGAAAATAAGCAAGTGTCAATTAAACCTATTGACCCCAAATGGTTCTGCTCTCAAATGTGAAAACAGACGAATTGTGAAATTATAAATATGTGATTTAAGAAAGGTGTGAGTGTGAGTGCCGTCAATCCTATTTTCATTCATATTTAGAAAACATTAGATTTTTAATTCCATTTATCAAAATTGGAATATATATATAAATTTATCGCTTAGTGTTAGACCCCATCCAAAAGTGAGTGGAGTTGATAATTAAGAGAAACAAG
Source organism: Achipteria coleoptrata (assembly GCA_000988765.1). Lineage (NCBI taxonomy): Eukaryota > Metazoa > Arthropoda > Arachnida > Sarcoptiformes > Achipteriidae > Achipteria > Achipteria coleoptrata. Next base: position 12,848 of record LBFM01013481.1, on the reverse strand, counting down.
ATTGCAAGAGATTTTGCCATTTTAATAACTCTTCCGTATTTTGGTTGGATTTGCAACCAAACCTAGAATAAACAGTTCCCAAAAACCAGTCTTAAATGTTAACTTAAAAACTGTAGAAATGGCCAAACATTTATCAATGCAAATATTGAATGGATTTTTTAAAAATTTATCCAACACAATTATTCACAATTAAAATTTAGCCGGACACACTTTTTTAAAATGATTAATGTTGACTATGTATGCGAGGGGTGAGCACTAAATTTAAGCTAAAATTTAGTCTCCATTTGAAGATCTAATTTAAGACTAAATGTTAAGCCCTGACCACCGCTTTTCATATCTATTTTGTTACTTTATTTTGACTAAAAATCTTAAGAATCTTAACTACATTTCAATGAAAATTTAAAAATTTCTTAGAAATATATTTTGAAATTGATTTAAATTGATAATTGGTTTAAAATGATAATTCAATGTGATCATGATAATTTTCAACCAATTTAATTAACTTTCATTAAATCTTCTAGTTTATCTAATAGTCTAATAATTAATCTATTAATTGAAAATTTAGGCTCTTTTGAACGTTGAGCCAAAAAGTTTAAGATTTAGTCGAAATTAGTCGAAATCTATCCCTAATTTTAACAAATTTTGAGAAAAACTCAGTGAGAACTGAATGAGAGGAGCATTCATTGAATGTATGTTTGCATCAATAGATTTGTAGAATTGCTGTAATAGTGTTGCCAACGTTAATAATAAAATTGCATGATAATCTCTTAAATTTATTAAAAGCATGGGTGAGACCTACTTCTTGGTATCAAACAATTTTAACCACAGCTTTCAATGATTTTTCAATTGTATGCCTGGAGTTTCCATTACCATGCAAAGATTGAAACTTGCAGAATGGATCAAATTCCTTGGTAATCAAGGTGATTCTTGTAGTGTTGACAATCCTATCCTATACTGAGTCCACATTTCCAGACACAGTTATAACAAAAGCCAATGTCAGGCCAGACGGCCTTAAGAAGAAGGTGAACTCAAACCCCTTAGGTTTTCCTCTTTTTCCTATTATTGTTATAAAAAAGACAATCTAAAGGACTCGATAGAAGTAAGAGAGAGAAGGAGAGAGCGCTTAGCAGAGCAGACACCTGCATATGACTGTGACTGTGCTAAGGCTATCAAATTTTGGAGTTCATATCGAAAATATACTTTTAAGTCATTGGAGTTGAGTCGGGGATAACCCTATGCCAAACATAAGGCCGGAAGTATGCAAAGAATATTTCTCACGAAATGCCGACTTTTTTGTATTCAATTCTATTTTTTCTTAACAATAAAATTGAGAAAATGTTCACAAAAACAGACGAAATGTTTTTCTCCATCGCAATACCCCTTCCCCTCACAAAGGCTCAGAATAGACTCTTTAAAGAGTGTATTGGAGTGAGTGCTCACAATTCACACATTTAAATAATATTTGAGTTAAGCGTTGCCTTAAGACATATTACCCAATCAAATGATTATTGACTATAAAAACCAGTGCTTTACAGTTGTTTCTCAGCTCTGAGTTCTGATGGAAGTCATACCGATAGTCAAACTCTGAATAATTTAGTAATAATTGTGTTCATAGTTTCTGCGAATATTTTCAGGGAATCGTATGATATGTTATGTAATAGCATTGGAAACGTAGAGCAGAATAGCAGCAGATATACCCATTTCAATGACCCACCGACACCAACACGCAAAAAACAGGTACATCCCCTTAGTTTTCTTCCGGGTTGTGAAATGGGTCAGATCACGTCATTCTGCTTTACCCAGAGTTCGGTGACCTACTCCACAGTGACGTCGACTCTGTTTGCCTGCGCTCACACACTGTGGGCACAGATTCTGGTAAACGCGCAGATGTTCTTTGCTTTTGGCGAATACTCCGATCCATAAATATATTTACAATTTATATACTATTCTATAATAGACTGATTGTGTCGTATGAGTGACGTAACTCTACTCCACAACTCCTGGAGTTATTTTCTTATTTTTAAAAAAATATTTTACTCGAACATAACCACTGCCACAATGACTTTAGGCTATTCTTATTTTTATATGAATATCTCATAATTAGTGATGAGCCCTATCTTCAAACCAACTGATCTCTCAAATCAACAAATGATTGACATAAAAAGCATTTCACGAATACCTTCATTCACTCATTAATGCCTCGATTAAAAGTCTTAATAAATCAAATGAATTCGATGAACAGCACAATCAATAAATGCATGAATACTAACCATTTGTTCATTCAATGTCCTAATCCAAGGATATATATACGATATATCTGTAAATAGAGAATATTAGAGAACATTCACATCAATTGTGAAAACACTTGAATCCCTTCAAAATAGTTGAAGGAATCATAAAATAAATACATAATTATATTGTTTGACATTCAATATGTTTGAGAGATATGTTTAACAGTTTAACAGTTTAACAGACACAATATTGGATCGTTCATCAAATCAAGTTCACCTTGATTATTTTAACGAATAAATTAATTTTATTAATCAAATTAATTAAATCAAACTATAAATAAATAAGAAAACAATTTTTTTTATTTGAAATAAGATTTTTTTATCCGTTATTCGTATTACAAATTACTAATTAAAAACGTAATGAATTTCTCGTTTTTATATCAATTTTTATGAATTTTGGCTCAACTATTCTGTGATGTAAATCATTAATTGCTTTAAGTTATAGAATTGGAAAAATCATTTTTTTTGTCTCTTATATATCTTTTGCATATTATAATAATTATAATATTTTTTTGATGTATATTAAGCGCAAAAAATATTATTCATTTATAATTCATAGTGTTTTTTAAGAAATCGATAATTATTTGAATGATGTTTCAGTTGAAAAAATATTAGGTATTGTAATAATAAAATTGTTGTTTTATTTATTGTTTGAAAAGTTTTAATATATTTAGTGTTAAATTCTTAAGTATGATTAGCTCTCCCACTCCGGCTCTGTTCGGCCAATTATTTTCGACACATTTGTCTTTACTCTTCGATTTTGTTTGTTTAAAATTTAAGTATAGCTTTAGGTTAAAAGTTTAGAAACAAAATAAGGATCTATTGCTTACTCGGACTCGGATTCTGACGCTTATAATAGACTGTGAATTGACTGTCGTTCACACAAATACATCAATGAATCAGTGAATGAGTTTCAAATCACTTGAATTGCATTGACTTTTAACACTTCATATATTTAGTGTCAAACAATAAAACTTTTCGTCTCATTCTCCGAAAATATTGATAACTATATTAAATTGTACCCAATGTTTGTTATGGATGTCTTGAGTTTATTAAACAGTTGCGACCCTCGAATCACAACTCAATATACTAACAGTTATGGTCCCATTAAAGGTTTAATTCATTGATTCATTAAATACTCACTTTTTCACTCAAATTAATGGTTATTCTATTTATTTGTTTATTTTTGTCCTTGTTTAATTGTTTAATTGTTTAAAAACATTTTCCTCTTTTAATTATTTTTGTTTTTGTTTAATATATTCTATGTTTTGATGAGTTTTCGACAAATGATTATCCGATTGTTTTCTATTCTTTTTAAAACTTTTATTTAATTTTAAACTAATTTTGTGTTTATTTATAATTACAGCACAAATAGAAATAATTCCCTGCAAAGTATGCGGAGATAAGTCATCCGGAGTTCATTACGGCGTTATTACATGTGAGGGTTGTAAGGTATGGATCGGATCGATATTAATTAGTCTAATATTTGACTTTAATTTATTAATCGATGAAATAATAAATTATTCAAATGTTTTGTTGTCTTTTCCCTATTGCAGGGCTTTTTCAGGAGGAGTCAGTCGAGTGTTGTTAACTACCAGTGCCCGCGACAGAAGAACTGTGTCGTCGACAGAGTTAATAGGAATAGATGTCAATATTGCAGATTACAAAAATGTCTGGCATTAGGAATGTCTAGGGATGGTATGTATTATCATATTTGTTGTTATGTTAATATTAAATCATTAAATGTCTCAAAACTTAATTAATTTCTCAGATATTTATCAATAAATTATTGAAATAATTGATTCATTAATTAAATTGTCTTTAATTGTGTTTCACTCAAAAGCTGTAAAATTTGGGAGAATGTCTAAAAAGCAAAGAGAAAAAGTAGAGGATGAGGTCCGGTTCCATAGGGCCCAACTAGTCCGTCCATCCGGACAAACGACGAATGGCGGTCAAACGCCGACACCCACCACAGTTGCATCCAATTATCCCTCACAAACATCATCGGAAACATCGCCTGATAGCTCTGTTTTGGAACAACAGCCACAACAACCGTCCTCTTCGAGCCAACTCGTGCCCTATAGCGCCATCACTAACGGGTCAGTACTGGACTTTACTCTATAATATATTGCTATCAAAATTGAAATCAGATTTAATATCAGAATTAATCCGAGTTTTAGTCTTTTTGGTAATTAGTTTTGTTTAAAGAGTGAAAAAGTGATAAAAATTAGTTCAAAAAATGATAGGAAAATAGTAATCAATAAATCATTGAAATGACTGCAGATTTCCGCAAAAGTCGGCAAATATTGTTTTAAAGCTTTTAATTCGATTGGTTTATAAATATAATTCAGGACACGACGAGAGATAATAATGTGATTAAATATTTAAATCCGATCCTTCCTATTAGGAGAAGACAACAGAAATAACAGTTATTTTTAATGTCCTGTCGAACAGTGTTTTGTTTTTGCAATCATTTGTTAAATATTAGAAATCAAAACATTTGGCTTTTATTTGAAGCTTAAGATTAAACTTTAACTAAACTTTTTGAGGCAAAACAAATCATAGACAGAGGCATAGAATAGTTTTGTGTAAAAGAGAAGTGTCTTATATGTATGTCTTATATCCGGGTTATATTTTAAATTTAGGTACACTCCGTACAACACAAACGGTGACCTCAATGTGTATACAGAAAAGTATACGCCCTCTGTATATACATACACACCGCAAGGAATGGCCACTTTCGACCTGTCCTCTGCCACCACCGACTTTGTTGACAGCACAACCTTCGACCAGAGACAACCCATCGACGCATTACCCGACACTAACGGTCTGCTCTCGACAACTGTGTCGCCCAACACTATAATCAATAATTCACATTTAGGTCCGCTTTTTTAAATTTAAAAATTTGTTTATTCTGTTCACAATTTCATCACTTCTTCTGATGAGATAATCAATTCCTGTGTCAGATATTTTATTTCCTATTCGTTATCTAAATTAATACTTCTATCCTTTAAACACACATTCGATGATCCGTTCGATAAAAAAATACTTATTTTTATTTATATTTGAATTTTAAATGAAATCCAAAATAGAATTATTGGCGAAGACTGTATCTGAAGCTCACGCGAGAACCTGTTTGTGTACAACTGAACAAATAGTAGATATGATGAGGAAACCACAAGACACCAATAGAATCATTTATTTTAAAAATCTTGTGAGTCTTTGCCTCGATTTTACTCAAAATTTACATAAATCTAGTATTGATTACCATATAATTAATTATTTGTTAAATACAATAAATTTCAGTCACACGAAGAACTATGGCTGGAATGCGCCACAAGACTGACGAATGTCATACAACAGATCATAGAGTTCGCCAAAATGGTTCCCGGATTCATGAAGTTATCACAAGACGACCAAATAGTTCTTCTCAAAGCCGGTCAGCTCTCAATTAACTGATAATTAGTTAATTAAATATCCAATTATAATATTTCCGGTCATTTCATTCTATTAAAAAACAGGGAGTTTTGAATTATGCTGTCTTCGAATGAGCAGATATTTTGATGTAACCACTAAACAAGTATTGTTTGGCGACGGACTTATGCCAAGGGATGCATTCCTCACACAAGGTTTGACATCAATCGCATGACAACCAAATATCTTATCTATAATTTAATTGTGTTTTGATTCCAAAGCAGATATAACGGAATCAAAATTAGTTAATCAGTCCTTTGATTTGGCGGAGAGTATAGCAGACATGAAACTAACCGAATCAGAACTGGCCCTCTTCTCTGCCTATGCCTTAATATCTCCGGGTCTGTACTCTTAGATTAAGTTCTATTGTTTTGATTTATTTAATTATTTATTTTTTTAACCGATTATATGGTTGTGCAGACCGTCACGGCTTGAAAGGCATCGGCGATATTCAACGACTTAATCAGGCGATCGTCAAAGCGTTGAGATTCGAGTTAAGTCGCACTCATATGAAGCCATTCAAAGGGGACGTCACTGTTTTCGACGCTCTCATCAATAAGTTACCACTTCTTCGAGAGTTAAATATGCTTCACATGGAAGCGCTCTCCAAATTCCGAAGAGCATCTCCTCATATAGAGTTCCCGCCACTACATAAAGAACTTTTTTCGATTGACATTTAATATTCATTTTGTTGAATATCGAACTCAGAATCGATTCATTTTATGCATCACTGCCTTCGTTCAGATTTTTTTAAAGAAAGACAACAATTCTACTCATTTTGACTTTTGATTCAACCAATAGAAGAGAAGACACTACTCTTGAAAACCAATCCAAACCTCAAATCACTCGACCAACGAATGAAGCGCTCGTTTTATCGGCAAAGTTTTCAGTTCTTCACATCTAATCCTCTTTCAAATTGAAAGTGTGACTCATGTCGTGCTTCTCATCCTTTTCTCAAACATTAATTGTAAGATGAATTCCATGTTTTTTTTCTCTGTTTTGAAACTTCCGAAGCATTTATTCTATCGATAAAAACCATTGTTTGAGTTATGATATTATTTGGGGTTTGGGTCTGAGTTTTTGGTGAGTTAACCACAAAATAAGATCAGAAACTAAAGTGTTTTTTATTTAATCCAAAAGTTATTTGAGTTCAATATTCCTGTGGAAAATGTATACCCAATTAATTAAGAAATTTAATATAAAATTTTAATTTAAAATATAATTAAGATATTAAACGAAGAAATATATTATATATTATTAATATAGACCTCAGTATTGTGTGATAAACTGAAACTAAAAGTAAATTTTAAGTAAAACTCTTCTCAGAATTATTATTAATATAATTAATTATAAAAGTTTTATTTGAAGACAAAAATAATTGAGAAAAAAACGAAAAATATAGAAATTATGTATACATTTTACACAACTTTTCGAGTATAAGAAAAAAGTCTTTGCGCTAAGCCTTTGATACTACTCTTTACAAAACAACTAAAAATATTAGATTATATGACAAAACAAATCATTTATTTAATTATTAATTATTTTTATTTTTTTCTCTCTTATTTTATTTGTTAATTCATAACACTTTGATTTTAGAGTCACAACACTTTTGTAATTGTAATTAACTTTTTATTTGATTGCAAAGTGTGTGCATAAAAATATTTGTTTGTTTTATTATTATTTTATTTGAGATACTGTTTTTGAGAGACTTTTTTAGACATTTTTAGTTTCGTATAATCTATTGATTAGCGATAATTTCAATTACTATTAACTCTTCTGTTCTTTTTTAATATAAGAAACAAAACGAAAAATTTCTTAATATTGTTCTGAATATAGAAAATATAATTATTATATCATTAATATTATTATAATTATTATTGAATTTAAATTTATATATAAATTATATATACATATATATAATGATTGTAACATTTATTTTCTCTGTCTCTCTCTTATCAGACAAAAGTTCTTAAGAAAACTCTTTTTAAAACTCATTAATTTTGTTATAATTTTTTCGTGAGAGTCATCCATAACTGTTCTGTTCATTCATTGAAATTCATTGAAATCGCAAATCATTTCTCTTATTTTTGATCATACATTTAAAATACACAAACAATTGTTAATCGAAGCAAAATAAGCGGTGGATTGGGTTATAAAAAATGCTATTAATTTATATTTAAAATTATAAATTCAAATGATTTTCTAAAAAAATACACACAAATATTTGGGACAGAAAAGCGTTAATTTGTGTTAATATTACAAAATATCGGAATAATATTATTATAATTATGTATTTGAGACTAAATCTAATGTAAATTCTGTTAAATTTTTTTGTGTTTGTATTGAATACAAGTTTTAAAACTTTTGAATTTTGAATGACGCGGAAGGGATTGACTGACAGATAAAAAGAGACAAACACCCAGAATAGTTGTTTAGACAATTGAAAGTATTTGTTAAGTAAGAGAGAGAACTATAAAAAACGAATATTATATCCATAAACAAAAGACACGAGAATTTTGAGGAGAAATTGTTGGGTAAAAAACTTGAAAAAACTGCTCACTATTTATGGCACATCAACACAACAAACAGCAAAACTGTTAACATTTTATTATTAATTATTATTATATTTGTAAAATTGTTGCATAATTTTATTCATCATTTATTTCTCTCGACTTTTATCTCTATTTAATCAGAACTTTCTTTTCGTTTCTCTCTATTACTTTTCGTTTTCGTTATACTCTTTTTTATATATAAATAACTTTTCTTTTATTATCTCTGTTTTAATCTCTACTCCTTTTAATGTCATTATTATTATAATTATTATATATTATATTATATTATTTTTCCCTTTATTTTTGTTTTCACTGCTATTTTTCTCATTGTTTTTATACATAACTGTACAGAGATTTACATCTAATTAAACAAAAACACAAAAAATTGAGTTTAAGTTTAGGGCAATTCATAAACAAACAAAACAACAAAAAATGCCGAAAACATTGAAATAAAGAATTTACCGAATTTTCATTATTATTATTATTATTATTCGGATATTCGGATCAATTATCTTATTTGCATAAAATGAACTAAAACCTAGAGTTTGTGTGCTTTCAATCCTTTATTAGTTTTTATTAAAAATGAAACAAAAAATCATTAATTGTTAGCATTTTTTATAGTAATTGAGAATTAATTGATAAGTAATTGGAAGGAATCGAATCCGGCCTTTGAACTCAAAATCAAATTAATTTATTGATTAAATGTATGTTTTTCTTATTATATAAAACAAAAATATATAAAATATTAGTGCCTTTTTGTACAAAACATTTTTTGACAAAACAAATGAATTTGAATTTTAAAAGAAAAAGACTTTTTGCTATTCAAGACTTAGTGACTAATTATGTATTATTGAGAATAAGAAACACGAATACGAAGACTCTCTGAGAAACTGATGCCTCGAATACATTACAAACTTTATGTAAACTTTTATGAATACAGTTATTATTAGCAACGATTGAATCTCAAGATTAAAGCACTCTATGGTTTTAAGTTCACTCTTTTATGTAAATTAAATTTTAAATGAAACTAATTTTTATTTGTGAAGAGAGTGTATAAAAAATTAAAATTTTAAGCAAACAAAAGAATATTAGATAATATTTTGATTACTAATTTTCTTATAGTTTTCTTTTGACCGTTAATTTTAATATTAATTTATGCCATAAATTGATTAAAGTTTTCGGACTATTATTAATTAAAATTAAGTTTTTTTATTTGTGGAAATTTCCTCACTTTTGCTCTTCTTTTGAATTATATGTTTCTAAAAATAAAGGTTTGCTTCGAAAATAAAACACGACTTTTATTGTAATTATTATCAAAGTTTATAATCAGTTTTTAATATTTATGATAACTATTATTATTCGGTGAAAATGTTTTTTGATTCTGATTTCAATAATTGTTATAAAATTGAGTTTTCAAATGATTATTGTTTTAATTCTTGTAATAATACGAGAAATGTTTTATTCTCAACAAATTTTTTTATAAATTCAATATTTCGTCGATATATTGACTGCCATTTCATTGATATATCGATTTATTATTATTATTATATTATATTTTATTTTATTTTAGATTTATTTCAAATATTTCTTAATTTATTTATATTTTTCTCTGATTTTAATCCAAATAAACATTAATTTTTGTGACGAATATATTGAATGAGTAATTTGTTGAGAATAAGTGTTATCCCGTATTAATCATTAACTTCATGACGAGTTAATTGATTTCTCTCTCAAATCCAGTGATTGTAAATCCGAAGCAAACCATTCCCGAGATTTATGACAATTTTGAATAACATATTTTTGTAGAGGTATTGCCGGCACAGACAGAGTAACAACAGTATAACCAAACAGAATAATGATTTAGAGAACAGAATTTATGTTTGAAATTCTGTGTACTATAAATAAAAAAGTGTCACTAAATTCATGTAAAAAGACTGAGTATTTGTGAAGAAAATACGAGTATTTAAATTAATTATTATATTAAAGAATCGCCTTTTGATTAAAATAGTTATTGAATTTTTAATTAAGAATTTTGAAGTAAAATAAAAGTTGAAAAAAGTTTTGGGCGATATTTGGAGTATAAAAACTAATGACTAAATGAGTGATTATATTATGTGATGATTATAATCATTATTATTGCTATTAATGATTGATTTAACGCTTGTTTTATATATAAAAAATGATTGAATTAGTGATCGACTGTTTTGAATGATTGACAAACAATTGATTGTCTTTTTATCGCTGCTTTAAAAAACGAAATGATTGATAAGAAAACAAAACTTGTAAACAAATATTAGTGAAATTTTAAGATAAAAATTACATAAAAAAACTTTTTTAGCCAATAATTTAATATAAAAATGATTCTCTCTGTACGTTATACTCATTTCCGTATATAATATAAAAACAATTTTTTGAATGAATTAAAAATCAGGTGATGGCTATCATTAAGAGTTTGTCCTTTTATTTGTTCGCCATTTGATTATTATTTAATTAATTTCTCAATTTTTATCATTTATTTCAAAATGAAATTAAAGTATAAATTCAATACAAAATTATTATTTTATTATCTCTTTATTTTATTTTTGTGTTCATTTCTTTTTTGATAATTTTTAGTTTATCATTCAGAAAATAATCCAATGATCTAGCATTTAGCATCTAGCACTTGCAATTCTGTAGTTTTAATTATTCTGAATAATCTATTTTAAAGAATTTGAGGTTAACTTCGTTTTTGTTAAACATTTTGTAAATTCTGGATATTTTTGAATACTTTATCCAATGATTTGAAAGATTCGCTAATTTTTAAAAAATAACTAAAATATAAATAAATTAAGAAATTATTTAAAGCAAAAAAAGAAAAAATTCTGCTCACAATTGGGATTTGAAGCGAGAAATTGTGTTTAAATTTGGCGCTATTTGTTTGTAATCGTCTACTGATTGTGAGTCCAATGAAAGAGCGGTTTATTTAAAGAGTGAATGAAACCAAAAGTCAACTCTTATTTGGATTCGATTTTACAAAACATTCGTTTGTTTTGTGTTTTTAAGTGATTTTTGGTTTAAATCTCATAAAAATGGATAAAATAATAGATAATAAAGATGTCATCGATTCCACTGAAGATCTATTGAAATCGTTTAATGAATTCCGAGAGGTTTTAATTGATTTGTGGTTAAATCGATTGTGATTTTAATGATTTTCTCCAAACATTTGTTTAGTTTTTGAGAGAATTAATGGAAGAAAACGATTATTTGAGACTAAAAATGGATTTCAATGAAAACAACAGCGAATGGAGTAAAGGATATGTCCATCAGTTGAGAGAAGAGATCACCGAATATAAGACAACAATTAATTCACAGCAAAACAGTTTGAATCAAATCCAAGACATAAAAGGTTTGAAGCAATCAATCGATTGGTTATTAATTTCTATTTTTTCTCTGATTTTCATTTAATTTAGAAATAAATAAAGAATTAAATGAAAAGATCTCTGAATTGAATTCAGTTTTGAGGACAAACGAAGAGTCAAATCGAGAAACGATTGAAAAAATCAAATCTGAAAACTATAAGTCTTCGGAGGAAAAGGAAAAAGAGATCCAAGAGTTGAAACTTACCATTAGTTCAAAAGATATTCTTCTGAGTCAATCAATGCGTGAATTAATCGATAATAAGAGAAAAAATGAGGAAAATATAACTGAAGTCAAAGAGTTTTATGAAAATAAGATCCGAAGTCTTTATAAGGAATTTGATGTGAAATACAATAAACTGAATAAACAAAACGATGAGAAGATTATTGAAATCCGAGCCAATTGTATGCGTTCTGTCGACAAAACCAAAGAAGAATTTGAGACAAAACTCATTAAATGTCAAAATGAAAACAAAGAATTAAATCAAAAGTATAACGATTTGAGGCTTGAGTTCGAGGCCACAAAAATGGCCCCAAAATATGATAACTCAAAGAATTTGACAAAAAATTCAAAGATCTCTTCAAAATCTAATAGTTTTCAATCAAAACAAAAGCTGACAATTCGTGTCTTGGATTCGGACGACGAAACAAACAGTGAGACAAACAGTGCCTCAAAACGCAAAAAATTAGTTCAAAACAATGACTCGTATTTGGATTTCATTAGAGATAATTGAAATCTAATTTATCTGAAGATTGGTTTTCGATGTAAAACATTAATTAAAACACATTTCTATTAAATATTTGTAATTCACGTTATTTTTGATAAAAAAAATTAATAGATTTGTGTTTATAATTGAATAATACTTTTGTTGACTCAATATTTTATTATAAAATAAAAGTTTAATAAATAATAAACTCTTAATTATTTTCAATGATTTTATTTATTATTTAAATAAATATTTCAGTTTTTGTTAAAACAGTTTCCAAAAAGCAGTATATATTGACTCAATTTTTAAATAAATTTCAAAATAATTAACAGAAAACGGATTAAAGGAATGACTAATTTGTGAGACATTTGATTGTCTCTTACGGTAAATATTTTTTGGCCAATAAGTGGGCCTTTTTGTCGAAATGAG
>LBFM01013411.1:0-11024 GCA_000988765.1 Achipteria coleoptrata | reverse complement strand
TTTTTTAATTCATTTTCATTTTAGTTTTCTTTAAACTTGTTTTAAATTTTTCAAAAAGAAATTAAAAGATTATTGTAAAACAAATTATGGCTCAAAGAGTTGCCAACAATTCTTCAGCCAATTTGTCGAATAAATTTTGTGGTTTCTGTAAGAGAAACGGTGAAATGGCTCAGGTATATCAGAGTCATATACTTAAAGACAGCGAAGGACGGGTTGTCTGTCCGTCTCTAAGAAAGCATAAATGCGAGCGTAAGTACTTTTTTAAAGTTTTATTAATTAATTAATTAAATTGTATTTTAATTTCTAGTTTGCGGCGCGACTGGAGATGAGGCCCACACCCGTTCCTATTGCGAATTCGCTAAATTGGGAAGGACTGACCCATTCTTCAGTGAGTTGTTTAGAGCAAGCAACAATGGCCACTCATTCAACAACATGGTTAAACTAAAGACTACTCGCGTCAATTCGGCCGGAAAAGTAAGAAGACGTTATAATTAATGTTGGATAATAGCTGGCTCATTTGCTCATTTTCTATATCTTGTTCCAAAAATGTATTTCAATGATAATTACATAATTTAATAGAAAATGTTTTCATAATTAGTAAAAGTATTATAATTTTGAAGTTTTGCAATAAAAAGATATTTAACGTAATAAATGTAAACTCAAAACAAACAAAAATTTTGTATTTGATTAAAATAATTGCATTATTTTTAAAAAAGTTTAGTTCAATAAATGTTTATCTGATATTAAAATCATTTATCTGTAATAATGGGTCACATAATTGCCATTAATTTAATGAATGGCTTTAGTCTTGAATTTATTTACTTTGAGATAAAATTAATATTAAATATTTAGTCAAACAATTGATAACAAAATCCAATAGAGTTTAGAACCAAATATTTATTGAAATGTTTTTTAATTTATTTTATAAAATATATAATTCGGTTACTTTTAAATCAATATTTTTATTATTTATTTTCATTTTATTTATTATTGGATTAATTGATTATTTATTATTTAATGAGAAAAATGGATGTGAAATGACATTTATGTTTCAATTTCCACAGTTTGTGGTAAGCATTCATTTATTCATTATTTTTATCAATTGTTTATCACTTGAATTGGTCTTAATTTTCAGTTAATTCCTCTGAAAAATCAAATTAATTTAAAATATCCGAACTATAATTTGTATATTTATGGAGAGGGGTAACACTCAGACACTCGACAACATATTTTAAGTTCTAATTAATTATTATTTATCCATAGATTATATGCCGAAAGTTTACGGTTTGTCTGATATTCAAAAAATTTTGTCAAACAATTAAATATTTTTGTGCAAAGATCTGGTCATTTAAGTGGAACTCCTATCATATTTGTTCCGGGAAATCGTGGCAGTTATAAACAGGTACTACTTTTAATCTTTGCTTTATATTTACGTTTCAATTAATTATATCTTTAGGTCAGGTCTTTGGGATCAGTGGCTCAACGAATGTCAGACAAATATCAAACAAATTTCCATTTAAACTATTATACTCTTGACTTCAATGAGGTATTCCTTAAGATATTTATTGATTATATGTTTGACTTTTAAATCAATATATTTCAGGAATATTCCGGAATCAATAGTATAGAACTCGAGAGTCAAACACTTTTTCTTAAAGAATGTGTGATTAAAATAATAGATTTATATGAGAAAAGGGGACGACATATATCTCTAGTATTGATCGGTCACTCAATTGTGAGGAAAATCAAATTTAAATTATTGTTTATATTTTTATTTTATTGTCTCAAAGGGTGGGCTTATAATAAGATCTCTCTTAACATTACCCGAATTCAAGCCTTACATAAACCGAATTGATTTGATTATAACATTAGCCACTCCTCACAAATTTCCCGGTTTGTTCCAATAGTTCCATAATTTGATTGGAATTTGAAAAAATAACTTCATTTTTGTTGATAAAGTGGTTCCAATTGATTACAAAATGACATCATTTTATGAAAAAGTTGAAGACTTTTGGAAATTAAAAAGAAATGAATCCTTAAATCATATAAACCTGATATCAATTGGAGGAGGATTTGAGGATAAGTTGGTTCGATCAGAGCTGACACGACTTCAAACACAACACATCAATGACTTAAGTATTGTTACCACAGCTATAGATGACGTCAGTTCTTCCATATATTTAATTAAATTTAATAATTAATAAAAATATGTGTCGAATATGTATTGATAGGTATGGGTGTCGACCGATCATCTCTGCATCGTTTGGTGCAAACAATTAGTAATCAAAATAACTCGACTTCTCTTCGATTTAATCGATAAAAAGACACAAAATATTATCGAAAGCAATAACGAAAGGAATAAAATAATAAAATATCATTTAATGGAAAGAAATTTAGAGAAAAGTTATCCAAAACTTTTTATACCCGAATATAATTTTCAGACACTTAACGAAAATTGGATCGAAAACTTTGAAAGGATTATCAAAATATCAAAACCAAAGGTTAAAAGTTTACTTCATTTTTGAATTTATTACTAAAATATTATATTTCTTCAGATTTTAAAACTGAATTACATATTATTGCCATTCGTTAGGAGAGAGAGTATTGTAATCCAATTTGAAGGCCTTTATAGACACGACTGGCTTATGGCCTGTTCTGCCACTAAACAAAATAACATTACTTTTTGGTAATTTTAATGAATTCCTAATTTCCATTTCATTAATATTTAATTTTTAGTGAAAAAGGACTAATACTTCACTCTTATGTCAAAAGAATGCCATCAAACCCACAGGACTCCGAGCGAAGGATTTTCAAAGCAATGTCCACTGTTTTTATTAATAAGGGTTTCACACATTTATTATTAGCTTTGAGTCCAACCATAGAACCGGTGAATATACAGATCGATCGGTTCACGACTGCCATTAGAAGCAAAACTATTTTAATGCCAACACTTATGCAGAGCTTAACTATGATTTTTACTCCGGTGACTGTCCTTAGCATTGCGATTAGCGAAGAGACCACTTTTTATAACTTGAGTCTCGTTGGACTCAATCAGATTTGGAACACATATTGGATAAGTTTGGAGACAAAGTCATGTTATCCGAGCGCTTCAAATATCGGTTATATTTATTTGTCTATTCCTTGGAATAAAGAAAATCAATTCAAATACGTTTATCCAAAGCGCGGAAAGAGTTCTCAAATGTCTCTTAAACTCAATTCTCCGAAACCTACAGATTTTGATGACTCTAAAGATCCGATTCTTTATCTAATATTAGATCCAAATTGTAGTTATGAATTGCATTTGAAGCCATCCATTTCTGAAATAATGGCACAGATTTTAAGGCATTTCGGAGTTATTTTATTACCAATTGTTATCTCAATACTGTTGTCAGTGCTGTCCATTCAGATACTTACCAAACAATTAGCTGTTAACCAGATTTCGGGCCATTTTCGCACGAATTACAGATTATTTTATGAAAAGCCTGTGAATATTCTCAAGAATTTTGGTTCGGTATCTATTTTTGGTCTCTTAATCATATCCTCTGCGAGTTATGGTCTTTACTCGAAGTAAGACATAACTTAATAAAAGTGTTAAAAATGACTAATTTTTCTCAACAGTTATATTAACAGAACGACAATTACCTCTAATTTGACGAATACTCAGCTATTAATCCTCTTTTCATTCCTTTATTTGATCTCTCATTCGATTTGTTATTTCTTTTTGGTTATAATTTCAATGATTTTCATATCATTTTCAGCGGTTTTTGATTATATCCAACAAAAGTAAGAATTAATGTTTTAATTAAACGTTTAATTAAAACAATTTATTTTACTATAATTTTAGGCTAAACTCTAGTCATTTGGAAAATCCTATCGAAAAGATGGAGAAATCCTTTGGGATTAAAGCAATTCCTACTTTGAGTGCAATTTTGGTGACAATTTGTGGGATAATATATGTCAGCGCTTTAGTCAGTTTCGATTCTAAAATATGTTTGAAATTATATTTATTACAAATTTTAATTACTTTTATTTTGATAGTCATTCCTATTATGTCTTGTGGTACACACTCTTCAGTTGATATATTTGAGCAAAAAGTGTCGTTTCATCGAAAACCGATCGGGTGTTGACCTAAACTGTTCGCTCTGGAACTTACATTTAACGCTTTTGGTACTTATTTTCGTGTCCACAGTTCCTACAATACCATTACTCCTCGATTGGCTCAACCTTAAGATGCCTGTCCTCTATTATGGTTTTACCGATCCATTTATGATACCTGGAGCATTTCTAACGATATCCTGTCATATCATTTGGCACCAGTACTCTGTAACCGACATAAATGCGTTAGTATTCAAAGTAATGAAAGTAATAAATAAACAAATTATTTGTTTTTCTCCAGAAATCAGAGAAAATATCTGTCGATTGGATTAAAAATAGCGGCGATTTTATCCTCAATTTTGTGTCAAATAAATTATTGGAATATTTCTCTATTTATGTCTATATCTATGTTTGTGGTCAGCGCTCAGCAGTTATTCGAATGGATATCTAATCGTAATTTTAAATGTGATTGAAATCAATTTTTTGCTTCAAATGATAGGTTTTTGAAATTTAATTCAAATTTTATTATTATTTTAAATCAATTTTCGTTAAAATTTATTTTTTTATATATTATTTTTTGTTTGAATTAATTATATTTTATATAAACTCTTAAAATATTAATAATAAACTCTTAATTTGAATGCTTTACGTTTTTGAAAAAAGTAATAAATTTATCCATCAAATAAATATAGAGAATATCAGTGACAATTGAACCTGGATACTAAATTTGTGAACTTATTATTTAAAAAGTTTTAAACCTTAAAACACTTGCATTTGTATTAAATACATTTATATTCTGTGCTATTTTATGGTATTATTTAATAATTGAATTTTTATCTGAAATAATATTCAAATTTATCGATCGGTTAAACAAAACAATTTTTGATGAAAGACATTGAATGACAGAAATAAATGTATAGTAGAAGTAATTTGGGTACGGGTTTGGACTCTCGCTGTTTCATTATTCTGTATTCAATATTCTTCACGATATCTCTTTTAAATTAATAGTTATAAAAATAGAGAACAAACAGAAAAGAATAACTTTTAATCTAATCTTACTTTAAGAGAGTTTATTACTTTTTAAGAAAACCTGTCCTTCCATTAAATGACAATTGAATTAAATTCAAATACCTCTCAATGATCTTGATGAAAAAATTAACATTTACTATTTTATGCATAAAATTTATTAGAGAGCGTTTTATAATTAAACTAAAGTTAAAAGAGATTTCACGATTACCGGAAACATTTAAAATGAGAATTAAATAAATAGAATAATAAATCAATTCTTAATTTAAAGGGATTTTTCCTTTTCTATACATTTATTTGAAGAACAGCTCGGAATCGGAAAACTAATCAATTTTGACATTAATTATGTGAGTGCTTTCCAATGTCTATCAAGAAATCGATATATTCTTATGAAGTGTATAATTGAAGAGCTTATATGAAGTGGAACCGGAGTGTCAGTCAGTCTATTAAATTAATTCAATAGTTTCACTCATTGATCGGGTGTGGCCTTCAATGTGGTTAATGTGTAACAAATGATGAGCTTCGATAGACAAGCCTTGACATTGACTCTAATGAGCACACATATGGTCGCAAATATTGGTATTCACTCAGAATATTAAATATTTTTCAAATAAAGAATAAAATATAAATTTTTTGGGGTTTTTGGGAAAAATACTTTATAACAGGAAACCAGTGAACATAAATTAAAGCTATCTAAATAATCTAGTTAAGCTATTAATTTGAAAAATGTTGAACTTTTAGCCAGGGTAAGATGAAATATTTTCCATTACTAAACAAAATTATACAAAGAATTTTGTCAAATATTTTAAGAAACTTATATCTAAATATTATTTGAAAAAAGATATGTGAGAAATGTTTGCGAAACCTTACAAAAAGTGGTTTTAATCGAGGAAATAATGAATTATTAGACTCAGTTTAGTTTAAGATAATAAAGAAATTCAATTTGTTTTTATCTAAAAGTTTCAAATTTTATTTTTTCAGAAATTTTTTTGATAAATGGTGTCCATTAGATGAACAAATTTAATGAACCGAAACCACTGACAAAATTATTATTAATTACTAATTTATGTATTAATTTATGAATTAATTGATTAAAAGAGCAATTATTTTCTACAAACTTATCATTTCGGTTACAAATATAAATCTGAAATCATTTCATTTAAATCTTTTCGTATTACAATTCATGAAAATTTGTGAAAAAATTTGAGAAAAAAGTTTACATCTTTTCAGTTATATAAGAGAATGGTTGTGACAAAAAACGATAGATTCTTGGAAATAATACTATTTATATGTGTTATATATTTGAATACTTCTATAACAAACAAATTATTTGTATTAAATTATTTGATAAAATTGTTTGAAAGGTGCAAATATTCGACAAAAAGTTAAGCGAATGGAAGAGTAAAACCTGTTGATTCTCAACACAGGTATTATTCATAAAATGAGCTTCGGATCAATTGATTTCCAATTTATCAACAATTTTTACTCCAATATATAATAATAATAAGTAGTTATAATTAAATGTTTATAACACACGATTCAAAAAATGTAAAATTGGGACACTTCTGGTCACAAATCTATTTAAAAGGACTTTGACTCAGAATTTAGATTAATTTCTACATTCATTAATCTGTTTCAGCGATTAATCATTAGAAATACATTTCAATTAGTTATGAATAATCAATACAAACAAAAATAACTGTATATAAAAGGTTGTGATGACCAGATAGGTCATGATAGGCCATGATAGGTACGTTTCTTAAGTTTTGCTTTTCATGTTTTCTCAGTTGTCATCACTGAGATTAACAAATATATTCTAAAAATTAGTATTATTTACAAATTTTGTTATAAAATTCACTTCTATTTAATTTTCAATTAAAAAATGATTTGTGAATCAGAAGACATCCCAAAAAATTTACTAAATTATGTTTATATATATATTCTGTACAATAAGTTTGTATCGAAAAAATGGAAGAACAGTTTGAAAGTTAGCCATATCTGAGTGAACGGTCATTCAGTGCAGAAGACAGAAGTGTGCAGAGCGTATATATTATGTGTGGGCACATCAAATATACTCTTAGAGTAGCACCGCTTCAAACTATACGTCTGTTTCTCAAAACCGAATATTTTGAGCAAATTAATAGCCGAGTGGTTATTACTGGGAGTCTTCACAACTATTCCTTCGTCCAATTCAAGCATTGAAAGACTACCGATTAGGTCAGACATAAGCATTCGCGCGATATATTCATTGTCTGCATATAAGGGTGTAATCATCCAAAGGTTTTGTAAATTAGGTTTAATACAGCCGTAGCCGACAATAGTGTCTCCCAATAACGCCACTCGAGTCCTACATTTAGACTCTCTAACAGTGAGACTAACAATCTTTGATCGATCGTAAGAATGGAGTCTTTTGTCGAAAGCAATCAAATCGGGAATTAATCTCTCATTTATGGCTTCGGTTCGTAATTTTTTTGATACACTGACTGAACAGTACTCAGACATATCATAATTTAATTGATAAATAGGCAAATCGTCGTCACTCATGACAATAGACTGATCCGAACCAAAATATTTATAAAGTTTAGGCATTTTTTCGAGTTTATATAAGTCGACTGTCCAGTCGGCCACATGACAAAAGCCAGCCCTATCGCGATATAATTGGAACAGATCTGCAACAGCGCTCAGACCCTTGTTTCGAGAGCCAAGATGTTGAATGGCTGCGTTCCATATCTGCTTCCCTATTCCAATGCCTCTCCACTCAGCACTTACCACATACATCCCAAGATAGCCATGGGTTCGACTTAAGCGTATACCACAACAACTGCCCAAAATTTTTCCTAAATAATAGAAAATAATAAATTCAATGGTTTTGCTCTAAAAAAGCTCTTAAGCTATGAATAGATGAGTTTTGAACTCAATTTTGTGATTATAATTGCAGTCAATTATTACTCACATATTATATAAACATTTAGTTTAACCTAATTTTTTGATCGCATGTCAGACACCTTTTTCACTACTTATTGCTTCTATTCATCCCTTTCTTGATTTCAAGTTCATGAACACAGGTCTTGATCTCAACATTGAGTGCGGTCTCATTAGTTTAGACTCGTTTTAATTGTCTATCCATTGTTTAAGTACTGATTGACTGCCAGAATGAGGCAAACCCTTAACCCAGAGCCACTTAAATGCCACTTCGGTGCAAATCATCAAAAATATTGCCGAATAAATGAAACGCTAAATAAAATTGAAAATTTTTCAACACTATTATTGACTCCACATTTATTACCATTTAATTTCAATTAATAACAATTCACCTAGTTTACATTTTTACACAACACAACAATTAACACACAAATATTTAATTGACCTTTTACTTTTCTAAAACAGTTTCTTAACACACAAAAAAGATTTAATTACTTGGCCAAGTATAAAAATAAATCAGACACTGAACTGTCCGTAATTTCCCAAATAATAAATTTATTGAAACCTTAAATGAATCACTTCAGGGAAAAACTGACGATTTAATTATGTCTGAAATATTTAATGACTTAAATAGATTATTTATCATTTGCTCGACAATTATACGAATAAATTAGTTAATGTATTGCAAGTAATCTTTATCTTCATTTGGAGAGAAATAAAATAAAATAAACAGGATATTAAACTGATTCTAAAACTGCTTGAATATTTTAATCAAAAGAATCTCAATTTTGTGCTTTGATTCACATAAAACGTCAGAACCTTTTTTGAAATTAGTTTTGAATTCTTCGGTTAAAAATGTCTTAAAAGCAATTTAATCGAAAGTAATAAAAAAAGAGTCAATACATACCGTCCTCATCAACAGCTATGAAAAAGCCGTTCGGATCAAATTGTAGCCAAGATTCAACTTCTTCGACTGTTCCCATATGCCGGCCCTCTTTTTTACATATTTGTAAAAGTTGTTGTATCTCTTGTTTGCGAAGATGTCTTATTCTGTATCGTTTAGTTTGTATGGGCATATCAGTGGCCAACAGAGCCTTCAAATTATATCCAAATTATTATTAAAAACAAATGATTTTATATTAAAATTATTATTAAAACGATTTTATATTTGACTACAGTTTTGGTCACAATTCAGAGGAAATACTTTTTGCTTTGAATTCGAAGACAAAACCCAATTATTAGTTAAAAGTAAACGAAAAGACTTTTTAGTGTTGAGTTCTGTCAAAAGTAGAGTGAAAAGTAGTTGTGATCATAAGTTTGGTGAGACTTTTTTCAAATGTTGAGTGATGTTGAGCTGAGCGACGTGTGCAATGTCAACAGACCCGGACTGAACCGGCTCTAAACCATATAATCAGGTTTTAGTCTATTCGAGGTATTTATTATTTGATGATCACTTAAATATTTTGTGATAATTTCAAGTTTAAGACCCGTCCATTCAATATAACCGGCTTTGAATCAACTCTGCTTTTATTTTACAATACTATAAATACTTGTAATTATGATTAAAAGGAATTCCGATTTCGATATGCTGTGCACTGATATGATTCTCTCAACTATTTTCTCTTGAATTTCATCAATCTTTGAAATTCTTGAGATAAACCAAAAAATATTCTTAAAACTGGTTTTACCGGACTATATGTCTATTAATAGTTATGTCGATAAACAATAGCCACACCTCTCAGAAACTTTCGTCGAAAACCCCGATTACAATCAGAATATAAATATTTAAACCAATTATTGATAAGAAATGTCTTGAATTAAGTAAAAAATCTCATTTGACATACAATTCAATGTATTTAACAATATTTTTAATGATAAGAATTAATAGAATGAAAATGAAAACAGAAATCTCTTTAATTACAAATCGAGAGAAAACAAACGGATTTCACTAAAACAACAAATTTTCGGCATTTTATTATTGGAAACAATAAAGTAATGCTTTAATGTTTGTCACCGCGGAGTACAGGAAAGGAGTACAGACACTCTTTCAGACAGTATTTCACTTCGAATTCATTAACATTTGGTCCGCATTTGCGCTCTTAATCTTAGTTTCTATTCGGCGTTCATTTCAAGCCTTTCAATAAGTGATTCTGTTTTTTTCAATTTCAAGTTATTGGACATCCAGTGTCTCCATCCAAATAACTTTACACAAAAGCAAACATCGAATAAATCTAAATTCTAATCCCAATGAACAGAATAAATAGCGCCGGAAAGCATAAAATTCAGTTAACGTCAATGAGTGGTGCAATAATTGTGTGGCACTGAAATTGTGATATATTTTAGATATTATTGATCACCGATTAGTGTACATCAGACATAGTCAACGAGGGATAATGGGCAAACACATTTTACTCCTTATTGAGACAACTCTTGGAAATACCTTCTCTGTAGCCAAGCAAAGCGTTGCGGCGGTTTTTCTGGCTACGGGAACTGGATTTAACCTAGATTTAGGACAATTTAAACTCGATTTAACGGAATTTTTCCCGGGACTGTTTTAAGCTAGATTTATGCCGAATTGAGCCGAAAACGGCTAATAACTGCTGTAAAGGGTCTAAATTTTGTTCCGAGAAAATAGTCCCACTAGTCCCCCTCAAAATACGCCTCCCTCTGAAGTCTTGGCCATGTCTGGAGTTCATACTTACTGGTGATTCTTTGAAAGCGCTCGTGTTTAGAAGTGGGCTCTAATCTGTTTACTCTTTTAACAGAACTGGAATTATATAGGATTTATATTTCAGTTTTTGTCACTAATAATAATTTTGAATTTCCTTTCATTTCATTGCTTTTTAGAAAATCAAGTATTTTTCTATTTAAAGATAGAAATCGAGTTTTTTTAAAAGATATAATTTTTTCAACGAATAAAATAAAATTTCTTAAAAATATTTCAATTTAAAAAAATAAATTTTCCTTTTGACTCAATATTA
>LBFM01013325.1:0-10442 GCA_000988765.1 Achipteria coleoptrata | reverse complement strand
GAGCCCTACTCTCAATATAATTAAATATATAATTAGAATAAATGTAAACATCTTTCAGATTAAGAGTTAACGACATTTCAAAATTATATTATCACTAATAAAAGATAAGATATTTAATTAATAATTGAAAATGAAAGACATTTTTGCAAATAAAAGGTTTATTTGTTTGAAAATTCAGTTCAAAAATATGAACGTTAAATATGAATGAAATAAAGAAGTTTCCAGAGTTTGCCATTACATTCACAAAAACGATAGGCTATACGAGTGGTGAGTGGAGTGGTATGAGAGGGGAAATGACTTTTCTAGAAAACTATTTAAAAGATTAGATTTTAGTCATTAATTAGATATTTTGGTGAAAATTATTGCATTTAACTGAGAAATAAAACAAAAACAAATGATTAAAATGAGATTTGCATTGCATTTGACTAAAAGTTTGTTGATTTGTGAGTGAGTGGAGAGAATTTCATCACTCTATACAATATGTCCTTCATATTAACGATTGGCTTATATTCTGAATCATTACAACAAACAGCTATAAAACTGTATAAACTGAGCAAAAAACAGATCTTTTTGTTAATACAACGGTTGGCTAATGATGTCACGTATGGATCGATGTTTTTTGAGCCAATCATAATCGAGGATTTGAATGACATGAGTGTTTAAAGGGAGGAACCATTTATGTTATGTTTGTTGTGTTTTGTATGAAAGCTGTGGTCGTATCCGATGTTGACTTAGAAATGGCCGAACAGTGAGATGTAAGACAACACCAGACAAAGTAAGGATTCAACTATTCGTTTGCTTCAACACTACTTGCAGAAGAGTTTACCATCGGTTCAGATATTTGGAGTCATATCAGACCATTGAACAGACAGACTGAGGAGAGAACGATATCGTCGACAATACACCGCTTCCGACACTCAATACATGTCTTGAATAGAGTTTTGTTTTGCAAATAATAATCCAATTTTAGTCTTNNAATCGAAAAGCAGTTAATTATCGTTAATAATAATAATGAGAACTCTATCGTCAATCCAATTGTCCGACAATTCAACTGATGGTAAGTCTCAAAACTTTTGCTCCACTTTTGCCTCTTTGCCTAAAATGGCTTCTCTTAAGGAGAATAACTCTATCATTGACTCGAAAATTATGTAAATTAAATATAATTTTGTTTTTTTCTCACTTTTTATTCTTTTGTCGCTTTAAATAAAATAAAATAAAAAGTTTATAACAGAAATTGGGGTCAACTTATCGTATGATATGTTTGTCATTAGATTTCGATTGCATTCACTCTTAGATCGGGTTATCATTAATTTTCATTCAAATTAACTGACGCTTAGTTTGCATATCATTTTCAAAATAACAATACATTCGTTTGTCTTTCAATTCAATTCAAACTCTATTTTTAGGTCTCTTCTGAATAAACTTTTAAATAATAAATTCACAATCGGTTTATCAGAAGATAAATCAATAGCAGATCTAATCACACAAACCATTGTTTATAATGTCTTCACTTAAAAACATCTAATTTTTCGATAAAAAGTTTAGTTAAGATTTGATTATTTTCCGCATCTATTCTGTAATAATGTCTTTCAATGAGTTCATTGAAGTGTACAACAAATTAATTGCAGATCTGATTTGTAACCAAAGACAGTACTAAATATAAGACAATTACTTAACGGTTTCAGACTTAAAACTGTTTCGGATGTCCTTCTAATAGAGAAATACACGTCATATTAGTCTTAATTCATGTGATTTTTGTGCCTTTTTTCTGTCACTAATTTATGTATTATTAACCGAAACACACTTTTCTCCGCTCTTTTCCACTAAAATCAAGAATAAAATTTGAAATACATTTAGCAAAATATTAGTATTTAAAGGACGGCTTCTTATGACTCACACTTAAATGTTTGTAAGCAAAGAGTAATCCCCCAAACAATTGCCAATCAGATAGCTGTCCAAAGAAAGAGCAATTATTTATGGCTCAGAATAACTGAATCATAAATCAGTTTTAGTTAAACAATTCAATTGAATTAATTATTTTGATTAATCATAAACACAAAATGTAGTGACTCTTTGTTTTTAGATTTACATTTTGTTAATTGTTTCTAAAATTTGTTTGAAAAACAATTAAAATTAAGTTAAAACCTATTAGCTATGAATCGATTGCATAACAGTTATTGTCATTTATTATACATTTAGTATACAATTGCTTTCAGTTGCGATTTGTTTTTGTCTCTAAACTTCCTTTAAATTGAAATTCAAAGTCGATAAACAATAAGTAATGAAATTAATTAATTGGAACATATTTTTAGGTCATTTAATACTATTATTTTTAAGATAAATGCTATTTAAAAGTAATTTCTTTCCTAATCGCAAACCATTTTGAAGACAAAATCAATATTAATATTTAGGAAAAATTTTCGTTTCAAAAGTCAATGTTTTTTTTATAAAGACAAGCATTCGAATGGTTTTCCTATATTTCTTTGGTTTCATTTTTTGTTTATTGAAAAACTCTTTTTGTTTTGTTTAGCTTTTATTCAAATGATTTATTTAGTACCCAATCCATGCAAATACACGTCTCTTATCGTGTGTTAGACAAATATATTATGTTGTGGTAGGGTTGTGGTGGGCTCTGACCCAACACATCACTCCCTATGATCTGATCTCAATTATTATAATTTGCATATAAAATGATTTGAGACAATGAAAAATATTGAATCAAAGCTGAGATTTTTTGCCATTCGTTTTATTTGTATTCAATTCATTCATTTGTTTTATTTTTTGGTTCTGCTCTGAATTATTTGCAATTATTAAATGCATGTCTTTTTTATATATATTTAGATGAGTCCAACATTTTATCCCAATTTCTATTAATTTTAGCAAAGAATTCGTAAACTAATGAAATATTTGTGACAACTTTTATACAAAACTGGAGCTCAAACTTTGTTTGAACCAATCGGTAGTCAGGTCTGAGCCTTCCCTCTTCTCAGATAAATTCCAGACACAAATCGATGAAAGCACTGCTAACATAACGCTCGGGTTTAGACTCAAGACTTCCCCTTCGATACATTTATCTGAGAAATTGAATGTTTTTATCTTTTATTTGATTTATGATAACAAAACAGTTTTAATATCAAGAAATATCAATGAATGCTCTGAATAATTACAGGAAATACTAATTAATTCATTTGTCACTCCAATTGTTTTTTGACCACTTTTTCAAATTAATTGCCATTTTCTATGATTTTAATCACTATTCAGAATATTTGGGATCAGATTTTGTTCTTCTTTTAGTCGGGAGTTATTTAAACTTAAATTCAGACGAATGTTGTTTTACTCTAATATCGAAAAGTAGTTTTTTAAATGCATTGCTCTTTCATTAAATTTGATAATATAATACATTTTGGAAAAATACTTTCATTTTTAAATCGACGGGAAAACTGAGAACAGCACCGGTAGATGTAATATAAGGCTATTGTAATAATTTTTAGTTGATCTAATCTGAAACCAAAGAAATAATGTTTAAAATGCTGTCCAATCGATATCCATTCTGTTGCCAAATGTTTATTTAATGATATAATAACCAAATCTAATGATAAATTGAATGTCGAATAATCGGTTATTTAATTATCTTAGTATTTAATGGCTATCTCTTCAAATACTTGTGTTAATACAGAAATAATTCATATCTAATATTATCGCCACTAAAAGTTAACTTTGTTTTTGCCTTATATACAAAACTCATGTGAGATATTGAGCTTAAACTGGAATAAACTCGATTTGGAAACGATTGCCATATTTTTCTGGCTTTTCAACTAAAATAGTTATTTCTGTTTCGGTTAAGATTTCGATTGTTTTCCGAAAACTGTAATTATCTGAGAAAATGTCGGAAAGTGTTTGCAAGTAATGAAGCGTTTGTTCGTTTGTTACTTCTTATCGATAATGCACTCAATTTTTTACATTTTGGCACAACTCAGGGAATAACTGATGGAATTTTAAATTTAAACCTTTATATTACATAATATATTAGTTTTTATCACAAACTTTAAGGTCATATAACATATATGGAAGTCTATTCACATGATTTGACGCCTCGAATCATACGATTTTCCAGATATGAATCCAATATATTTTAAAAAGTCGACTCCATTTTCAACTCTATATCTAATCGTTTTCTCCCCAAAAAACATCATTTATTTATTTGATTTCATAACGACTTGTTTTCGCTTCAAAAAAACCAGACTTATCTTCATTTTAATTATCATATCTTATAATATATTTGAATGACTTTTCAAATCAGTAAACGATAATTAATATCTCGAGTGTTGTTATACAATAAAAATAGTCTTTTTTATGTCAAAACACAAAAAATACTAAAACTTTCAGTTTTCAGTCAATTTCTCAGAAGTTTCGAAAATTAAATTTTTATTTAAATTAATCTTAATTTTTGAATAATTATTCAAAAATTAGTGAATCATTTGATTTATTCTACAAATAAATTAATGTCTTATTTATACCTAAAGATAGTAAATCATAAATATCTATAAAAATAGATTAATTTATCTGTTTTTTGTTTTAATTTTCTTCATTCATAACAGTTATTAATTTTATCTAAAAATAATGTCTTTAACAGTCAATTGTTTTATTAGTTTTGTTGACTTTGTTTTTCAATTCATTGGATTTTAAATTATTGTATTTTAGTCTAAACTTAGTATTTGGTAAACATTTCTTCGGAAAAACTGAGATTTATTTGATTTGAGCAGAAAATCGATTAGATATTTGAAAATACATTCATATCTTGTTATGATTTTGAAAGGTTTAAATGGATGTAAAACTCGATATTCATAATCAAAATCGTCTCAATCTTTTCATTTATTTTTCTGCCGAAAAAACTATATTTAGACAAATAATGAGATGTTTTATATTAAATGAATGAATGGAAGAGATGTCTGTATTTAGAATTATATCGTGTGTTCCGCTGCACAACAAAGCACTAAACATAGTACCAAGGATTATATTTAAGGCTAACTCTGTATAACAAAAACACCCAAAATATCGATCGCTCTCTTTATGTTGTTTTCGTCGAATCGCTCGATATGTGAACGAAATGTTCAAAACTAGTGTTACTTTCGATGATTTGTTCGCATTATTCTCTTTTATCGATTAATTATCAGTTCAGGGCTTTCATCGTTTGGTTTTTTTCCATCGTTTGTTTGGCTATGGATGAGCTCTTCAATAACAAAATAGTGGGCTCTTGTGAGCACTGGTTATGTAACTTATTATATGAATGAGTCAGAGATAACTTCAAGTTCAAGGTCTAAATGGAAACCAAAACTCGAAATATAATGATTTTTTGCATCAATGAATCCGTTTGCAGAGGAAAAGCTGTCCTCTCATATATTTAGACAATAGTAGACATAGTTTTGCGTTAACTGTTGATAGCGTTGGTAACAGCTCAGAGTCCTTGACCATGACTTTCAAAATTTCGTAATTTTAATTGCATTTATATTATGAGAGGGGAAGGGATGGAACCAATGTTTTTCTCTAGAAATAATATATTCTAAATTTGGATCAATTAGTTTGGCGTTATATTTACGAAGACTTGTCTGTCATTCATCTTAATTGATATCAATTTTAATTCTTTAATTCCTTTAAAAAAATTAAACAAAAATTCTATAAAATTCTTAAGCAAACAGAAATCCTATTAAAAGACTGTTTGATTCTAAATGTCTGTCGAATTACCCCTATATTTCCAGTTATAGCACTATTACTGCTGAACGCTTTTCCTCTACTGCCTGTTCCCCTAAAGAACACAATATAATGGTAGGATTGGTATTATCCTTGAAAATGTTTACCTTCTCTTTTATATACACTTTATATATATTTTTTTGTTGAAATAATAATTCAATTTTATGGCAATAATTATATTAATGTTTGATTCGAGAACTGACTATTTGTTGGATTCATTGTTGAGATGTTGTTGTAATGAATTCTCTTCTGTTTTTCTCAGATGATGTCTGTTATGACAACACTGAAAGCAGACCACAAAAGACTAATGAAGTGTCAGTCACTTCAGCTCCGATTCCAATACCAGACTCTGGATGTCAGAAGAGACAACAACAACAACGAAGACGAAAGAAGAAGCGGACCAGTAGTTCGAGCCTCACCGCTAACACCTTCGCAGACCTCTACACTCTTACCGGCGAATTTCTGGGCGAAGGCGCGTATGCGTCGGTACAGGAGTGCAAAAATAACTTTACCGGAAAGAAGTACGCCGTCAAAGTGATCGACAAAATCCCTGGACATAACAGATCCCGGGTTTTCCGCGAAATTGAGATCTTCTATCACAGTCAGGGACACAGAAATATCATACAATTGGTTGAGTTCTTCGAAGAGACAGACAAGTATGACATCCCTTTACTTATAAATGTGTTTCGATTATTGATTTATTAATTGATTTCATTAATCGATTAGATTTTATTTGATATTCGAGAAAGTGAACGGCGGACCACTTCTGGCGCACATACAAAAACGGGTGCACTTCACCGAAAACGAGGCCAGCCTTATAGTACGTGATATCGCTAATGCTCTTAAGTTCCTGCATCACAAGGGAATAGCGCACCGGGACCTCAAACCTGAAAATATTCTTTGCTTCAGTGAGAATCAGGTCTGTCCCATCAAAATATGTGATTTCGATCTCGGCTCAGGCGTTGTTCTGAGCGATTCTTCTCCAATCAGTACTCCTGAACTATTGACTCCGGTATGTCTTCATATTATTTATTAATAAATTTAATTTAATTATTGATTAAATTACAATCAAAGGTGGGATCCGCAGAATTTATGGCACCAGAAGTTGTGGAGGCCTTTATCGGAGAGGCCTCACCTTATGATAAGAGGTATTTTGTTTTTATTATTTATTTTTAAAATTGTTTCTTAATTAGTATTTAATTAATTAAATTCAGATGTGATTTGTGGTCATTGGGTGTCATAACGTATATCCTATTATGTGGTTATCCGCCATTTTATGGCTGTTGTGGTTCTGACTGTGGATGGGAAAGGGGAGAGTTCTGTCAATCGTGTCAAGGTTTGTATAATTATGTCAAAACTTATTACAACCCAAAGTGACTGATGTTTTGCCTCCAAAAACAGACCAATTATTCACTTGCATTCAGGACGGAACTTATGACTTCCCTGAGCGGGAGTGGGCTTTCATTAGTGAAGACGCCAAAGATTTGATTCGCCACTTATTGGTGAAGGACGCGAGTCAGCGCTACACCGCAGAGATGGTCCTTAATCACCGTTGGGTGGCGTGTGGAGGACCGGGAACTCTACTCGAAACGCCTCGAGTTATTCGACGCAATAATAGCGCCAAAGATTTGGCGGCGTTTGCAGAGAGTGCTAATGCTATGAAACGACTGGTTTTACGTCACCAGACATACAGCACTGACTTCTCTTTTAAAACACGTCTCTCTTCACATCACGAGAATGAAGAGTCGGACGCAATGGCCATAAGTTTCAATATTCCGATTACTCCGAACTCAGATTCTGATAGTCCGTCACCGCCTCATATGCTGACCTCATTGTCAGAGAAGTGTCTGATGGGTATCCCGTCTCCAATGAAAGTGGACCCAAAGTTTGCTCAAACGCGTGTCATTCGCGCCACTCTCAGTCTCGGCAGAAGTTTCGGTGAACCCGAACTCATCGGTTTCTGAACTGATTTTTGCTTTTCCTTCAGATTTTCTATTTTTAGATAAACAGAGAAAATAACTAAAAAATAATCCAATTTTTCATATAAAATATTTCTCCAAATTTCAGATTTCTTTTAACTTTAATTTCAATTCACTTTTTGCTTAAAACTCTGATCTTTTAATAACTATTTATTTGTCTCACATTTTCTCACAGATATTAATAGTATTTTTTCACTTTAATTTCAATCCCAATACATATTATTTTTTAAAAATCTAAACCCCTTTTTAACTAAAATGTTGAGAACAGTTGTGTCGAAACAGTGTATATTAAAATCAATCGAGACTTCCATTAAACGCACGACAATTCCATTCCTTTGACTCGAATAACAATTAATTTGAGTTTAAATCTCATAAATCGGAGCTTTTGTTAAAAACGATAATAAGAAATCATTTTTTCATTATATATAAATCACATCTAAATTTAGATTTTGATCCAAAATTTGACTTTATTTGCAAAACTAGTCAAACAATTTGAATGATTTTATTTAATTTAATACAAATCTGTTGTCATTCGAGTGGAAGGAATAGTCGATTGAGAAGAAGAGTCTTTTAAAACATATTTTTTAAAAATATAAATTTGGAGAGCATTTCATACGAACGGCTCTGTTGTCCTCTAATTATAATTTAATTTTAAAAGAAAAGACAAAACCTTTTGTTTTTTAAATTAAATTTCAATAATTAGATATAGAAATATAGTTTAGAACTTTTTCTAATTATTAATATTTTGAAATTATTTTTTGATTAAATTCTTGGCTAAAATACATTTAAATTGCATTCAGATCTTGCAATCGCTCACAACTAATAACTAATTATCAGATATTAATATTAACCCAAAAAATTGATTCAGATTTGATGAGCGCTTCTGATATTCAAAAAAAGTTTAATTGTGATTAAAATTTAGGTTCTTTTCAAATAGCAATCTATTAATTGTGCAAAAGTGCATGTCTTCTATTAAATGCTTGATTCCTAGTCTCTATTAATTAAATTATTATTAGTTAAACAATTTTAGTTAATAATAATTAATAAATTACTAATAATAAAACACCAAATTTAGGCAAAACTAATATCAAATTCAGTTTTTAAATTTCATTAATAATTTGTTCTGTAATTCATTCCTTTTTTCTAAAAAACAACTCTTTTTATGTATTGATTTTGCACTAAAACTAAATTATTTATTCAAAAGACAACACTTTTCTCAGAGAATAGAAAAAACAAAAAACAACAAAAAAAATCAAAATTCGATAAAATAAATACTTTTTTTCACATAAAAACAATGGAAAAACACAAAAAAAATTCTTACAAATTGATAAAATTGGTGCCTATCGTATGAGTTGAATGTTTAATTGAAACAGTGATATGTCATTCATTAATAGGACTTTTTTTAATTTTCAAATCAATTTCTCTTCTAATTTGTAATTATTATTCATTTCATTATTTTGTTTCACTTTTCAATGTATTACATAAATTTCATGTCTTATTATTTCAATTTCATAATAGTTTTTCAAAATTATCAGTCAAACCAAAAAGAGGTGAAAAACAACAACTTTTATCAAAAGCTAATTCACTGTATATTATATGTTATTTTTTGTTAGATTTTTGTCCAAAATTACATTTCCCTCCGATATATCATTCATTAAATGTGTCATACATTCTATTCTGTGCCATAAAAATCCATTAAAACTCATTTGTAAATAAGAAAGTATTCGACACAACAAACAAATTATATTAAAAAAATCTTTAAAACATAAAAGAACTTTAAATATGTGTAAACATAACGAGTGATTGATTGCCATTTCCCTGAAAATCTAATTATTAGAATTTTAAGGAAAGTCCTAATAATAATAAAACTCAGAATAAATTCTATCAAACGTTGGTTTAAATAAACAGATTATATATTATAAAAAACATATAAAGTTTTTTTATGTAAATATTTATCAATTTTTATGTTGTAATCGAAATGCACTGAATTTAAAGACAGAAAAAATTAGTTTAAAATCCAATTACGGCATAAAAATTATTAAATATAATCTGAATTTTAAAATAAATTAAACACAAATTCCGAGCGATTTCTGAAAAAAGGAGATAACAATTGTATTGTATTTTAAATTGACTGCACATTACATAACATATGAAATCATAGAGTCGTTCGCATATTTGAGATAAACGTTAAGATATTTGAAAATCTTTATAATTAAAAGTTATATAAATAATGAGTTTAACACAAATCAGAGCTAAATCTATATATAATTAGTACAAAACACAAAACAAATAGAAAATCCGATATAAACTCTGTTTACATATAAGACTCATAAGATTTTATTTCAATTTATATATAATAACTTCCATCCGATTTCGCATAAAAACAAAGAAATGATAAAAGAATTGTTTAAAAATAATAATAGTTTTTCAGACTTCGGTCGGAAAAAGATATGTTTCATAATTTGTATACTAATGTAATGATTAATCGATTGATTAACGCATCGAATGAATGGATTAATGAATTGTTTTACTTTTCGTACGATTTATTCAAATTGAATACAGAATTTGTAACGAAAACTGATGTATATTTGAATGATTGATATTTTTTTGATCGGAATTTTTTGATTGAAAATAAAAATGAAATGATTCAGAACTCTATCTATTCTTGTTATTTATTCAATTCAGTCATTATTTATTTGAATTTCACCATTTTTA
>LBFM01013249.1:0-10434 GCA_000988765.1 Achipteria coleoptrata | reverse complement strand
ACACACCTTCGCCGGCAGTATCCGTGATAACAATCAGCGATTCTGAGGACTCCAACGAACAGTCGCCCCTCTGGTAAGGGATTTGCAATTTTGTTTATTATTCATAAAACTCTTGTTTTTATTAATGAAATTGAATTTTAAACCAAATGATGACTATTATTGGGACGTAATTCTGATATCAATTGATGTCTCACATGTTTTATCTGATAATCAAATCGATTTCATTTATTATTCTGTGCTTTAGAGTCAAAAGCAGTATCTGTTTTATCCAATCTGTGAATTAATTTTCATAAATTAAACGCATTTAATATTTATAGTCTTTTTTAGTCCAATTGTTTGTCAAAATATATTGTAATAAATTTATGTCTATTAGACATTCGTTAAAATTGTTAATTGATTTACTTCTACTCCTAATCTCAATTAAATTAGTTTTTCAGTTAATCTATGGTTGAGTTTATTGAGCGATTAGAAATGTACGTTAGTCTGTAGCTGACGCTGATATCAATCTTAGTGTTTGTCCTCGTATTATAGGAAATTTCTAGTGGTCCACATCTGCGACGTTTCTATTCCTTGCGTTCATTTGTTATTCACTTATATTTTGTATATTTATAGTCAAAATGTTTTGCATTTAATTACATTTAAGACTTTAGACCATAATCTCAGTTAACAATCTCTGGCCTCTAATTATGTTAATTTTGTTCAGTTGATGACTTAAAGCTCAGAATAATATGTGTCTAATAGACCTCAGATTCCAAACCCTTTTTTCTATCTAAAATTTGATGGATTAAATGAATTGTATTAAAAACTGGTATTTTTTGCATTTTGGTGTTTAGCTATAAGAACATAAATGAAGCCAAACCGACCTCTTTGTTGTCGGACAACTTTGTGTCGACCACCTGTGCCAGTGTTTTGGCGTTGACACCAGAAGAAGACTGTGTCCAATACAGAGGCAATAGTTCGAGTCATAATTCGACTCCAATAAAGTCTTCGTCGGCCATATTCGACAACTACCATATGAGCCGAACTCTGGCCCACTCTTTGTCGTCGTCGGCGATAACAAAGAATCAGAGAATAGACATCAGTTGTTTCACTCTTCCAGATTCGGATTCTGAAGGACAGCACAGTCCACTCCGACCGTTACCCAACTTCACGAACTCTGTTATGTCTAAATTGATAAAACCTGAGCCACAAAAAGATAATTCGATGACTGATGTCTCCAAAATGGGTCATTACATGACCAGCGCATCACAAAAGAAGCGTTTATTAGCGAAAGCGCAACAACAGGCACACCTTCAAAACCAGAAGCAAATCCCTCAAATCCGAATCGACAACTTCGCTACCATTACCGCCAAACAAGAAGTCTTCTCCAGTGAAGACGAGGACTCATTAATGGGTCGACTGAATTATATTAACGCTCAGAACTATCACAACAATATTTCCAACTCAAACAGACGTTATAACGAACAACTCAATGGACAGTACATCAGAAACTCTAAACTCGATAACTTAGAGGGAGAAAAACTTATCAAATGTGCGGTCTCTCCAAACAGGGTATGCCTTCACTTATTTTTTTTAACATTATTAATGACCAAATTTTGGCATTTCTTTGAATCAAATGATGACAAAATGGGACGTAATTCTGATTTTAGTGATGTCCTTATATTATAGTCTGATGTGTTTTTGTACCATAAATGAGAGCCAATATATTTGGTCGACAAATATGTAGATCTTTTATCTAATGTCTGCGCTCTTCTTAGAAATTGTTTGCGATTTTTATTTGTTGAAACCCGACTCTAATGACCCCCTCCCTCCTATGGCCTATTGATAAGTCCATCCCTATTGATAAGTAATGAATGGAAAAACTAGTATTCATTGAGTTCTAGCATTTGAAACCTTAGGATCTTTTTGAGTACATATAAGATATTACAGCGAATCATACATTTGTCATATATTTGGTTATCAGTTTTGTATATAAAATACATTATTTAAATCAATTTATAAACGAATGAAAATATAATTTTCTCACAGATTTTATTACAGAAACGCCTAAATTGTGTGCTTTAAAAACATTTTTTCATTCCCTTTGATTTTATACACAAAATATTCTATACATCGAATGCTATCGACGACAGAATATCCGTTGACTATAGAGAGGGGTTATTCACTTACTAAATATGATTTCAATACAAAACTCATAATTGGAAAGTGTATGACTTTATGGCTGTTCAATATTTAGAGAATGTTCGATATATAGAGCGTTCAATATATGGAATATTTACTGTATTTATATAACTATTGGTTATTTATAAGAGAATTTAGTGTATCACTTGATTGGAAGCCATTGCGTGACACACATTATAATTACAATTTTGTTGATATTATTCATGGAATAGTACTCGTTATTCACCAAAAAGTATAGTATAGACTCTAATGAAAACTCGTAATGCGTTAAATGTTAAGTCGTTTCTTATTTTTATCATTTTTAGTATTACTTTAATTATTATCTGAAAAATACATCATTTCTTTTCTAAGGACTCGTTTTATTGAGTTTCGAAATAGTCTTTTTGGTGGTCGTAAACAACATTAAGTCAATCCTATTATTATTTGAGACCAAAAATTAGTTTTTCAACTGAACGGCTCTAATCCATCATAAAATTGTGGGCACTCTGTTGATAGACTATCGCTCAGAATATATATATTCAGTTTAGTTAATAGAGTTTATGTCACGAAATTAATATGAAATTTAGTGTTTCGTAGAAAAAAAGCATTTGCCTCACAAAATGCGGGCAGAGTTCGGATAAATTTGTCTATTTTTGTGTTTAGAACTGCATTTCACATATAATTAAAAATAAATTTTCGTAATTAGGGTTTGCGTCAAATCTTTTCATCAAATATATGAATGTTTTTCCATTGATAGCAAAAGAGTCCATTGAATTCATTATTCTTTTTTGTAATGTCTTCACGCATCGGCTCAGCTCACAGTTGTATGCCCTCTGATGTGTGCATTATTTTTGATGAATATATTGAAAGATATCGATCTCTCATTTTATTATTCTTTTTTGGCATTCATTTGCATCAAAACAAAAATCTCATTAATTTTTAATTAATTCTCTAATAGAGAGTCAATGGAAGCGGTCGTTCGGGTCATAGCGGTCACCATCACGTGCCGGCAGCACATCTTTCACCCGTACAACCAATTGCTCAGTCGCTATATTTGGGCGGTTCTAATGCGGATCTATACCGAGACTATTGTCATCCGACAGTTTATGTGACCTCAAATCTGAGTCAACCCTATATTACACAACAAAAGTATGTGATAGCGCCCACCGCCCAAGCAAGTGGTCCATTTGCGCAGACAGTGGCCTCATTGCCGGCTCCGCCGCCCGCACACGACCAGCGTTATAGTTCGCGGTCAACTGTGGCGACGGCTGTCGGGTATGCGCCGACAACTAGCCATCCATTACCGGCTCACATACAACAGACACCATCAGCGGTGACCGCAATGCCACTGCAATTCGCGGGACAGCCAGTGCCGCCTTACGGCTACAACATGTCATCGATAGCTTCAACCAAAGCTCCGTATCAGCACTTGTATCAAATATTTGGTGATTAACAGAACAACTAATTTATTGTTTACTTTTCTCTCATTTTATTCTCATATAATACTATTTTGAACTCTCATTTCGTTTCAATTATTATTGTAATTATAACTGAAATCAAAAATTATTTAAACACAAAACACGAATAGTTTTTACTTCAAAACTACTCTTATTATTATTATCTCTATTTAGACATTAATTTTTAGTTTTAATTATTATTATATATTTTTGTTGGTTTAACAGACATTTGTCTAATGATTCCAATGTATGGATAACTTTTAACCACTACTTCCACTGCACTTTTTCGGTACTCGAGTGTGTTCTTAGTCTATGCTTTTTCTGAATGTATTCTGAGTTGAGTCGAATTGATTTAATTCCAGTCATTATTATTATGATAATCAAGTCCTCGATTTATCAATTATTTTGGTTATTATTTGTTTGTGTTTTAAATCCACTTTTATTTGATGTGTGGTTTTGTTTAATAATATTTTTAATTATTAATTAATCTCTTTTTTCTCTTTCGTTAAATTTTAACCCAAATTATGCCTAAATATGTTTAAACTCATAGTTCTGTGTTTTTGTGTCAATTCAGTAGTTTTTTTGTCCCTCTTTTTCGATATTTTTTTGGTCTCATTTTTAGTGTTTATTATAATTCATATTTGAATTTATATTTCAATTCATTTTTAGTTGAATTTAATTGTTATTATAATTAGTTTTTTCTCTCGACATTCAACTCATTGTTTGCCTTCAGATTTAATTCATTTTGCATTCAATTTCTGTTCAAAGAGAAAGTTATTCAGAAAAATATTTAATTTGTTTCGTATTTCGCAATTCATATGCAAAATATGTTTTTAAGAATCAAATGACTATATATTTAATGACTAAAATGATTGTTGCAATGAAGTGACAGTTCTTCGCTTATAAAAATTGATTGATTTATCAATTATTTCAAAATTTACTTAATTATCAAAATTATTATTCTTTTTGTTAGAATAATATTTTGATTTTAATGAAAGAAATTTCTGCTTTTTATCGAAAAACAACACATATTCTAAAGCTTTAGACAAAAGATAGAAAAAATGGAAATTAATATTTCATTGAATTAATTCAATGTCTCTTAAAATTATAAAAAATTTATTATAAAGTTTTTAATCTAAAATTTAATGGTTTGTATTAAAACTAAATTATAAAAATATATATATAGTATATATATATACTGCTTATAGTCAGTGCTATAGAAACCAAAAAATATACGCTTTTGAGGGCTGTCTTTAATGCTATGCTATGAAAAGTGTTATATTTGAAGAAAATATTGCCTTTTGTGTGATTTATCGAAGTTTTGTTTTGTGCAAAATGTTTAATAAGTGTTCGACTCTGACGGACACGTACTTCAAATCAGTTTTAATGATAAATGGGGTTCCAAACGGTTAGGGGTTTAGCGGCTGTTTTTTAGGTAATGGCATAAAAACAGTTTATTAATAACCAAATTTTTAATGGTTTTAAAATAAATGTTTTTTCCCTAAAGTATTAAAAATATAAAATTCAATGATATTTAATATTGAAAACTAATTGTGAATAAGAAGGAAAGGACAGAATAGAAATAATATTAATTCAACAAATGGTTGATTGAATTTTCGATAAAAGGATAGTTTAAAATGAAATTTCTTTACTCATTAATGACTATAAAATTGAATAACTGTCACAAAAACATTATTAATAAATATTAAGAGAAAAATCTTTTTATTGAAATTAATAATTTATTTTCGTTATTAATCTATAATTCAAAATAAGATTCGATAGTTTTTAGAAATATTTAGTCATATAATAGGCCTCACATTTAATATTCAAATATTACGAATGAATAAAATATATTAATAATTAATTAATTGATAGTTAAAAACATTTTATCGTTTAATTCGCTTAAGACTTATCACTCATTAGATTACTATTTAAACCCATATTTTTCTTCTCTCTTTGGATTTGATTCGTAATAATATTTTATTAGAATTATATGTCATTTCGTTTTTAATATTTTATTTAATACGACATTTAAATTGATATTTAATTAGTTATTATATAAATATATATAAAAGGTTGAGTCTGACGGCCAGTCGGGCCAACACCGACCAAAATGGGGAATTAGCTGACAAGAGAATCGCTGCAAAAGCACTTCCGTTTGTGGCGAAGGGTGTGACCGCTCCACGCGTCCGCTCCTCACCCGCTGCTTATGTAGAAGTGTTTGCAATGATCTGTACATAACCTATGTTTTAATGTTTATATGAATTACAAATGTATATATAAATAATAGTTGAAATTCTAGTTTAAAATCAATATTTTCTTTACAAATAATCAATTTTATTATATATGTATTATATAATCTCTGACTCTATACCACTCCTTTACAACAACAACAAAATAGTTGTCTGTAAATCTCATTTTCTTATAAACATTTTGCCCCCAAAAAAGCCATTTTCTTGATATTTATCTGAAATAATTTTTGGTTTGATTTCATGAAAAATTTCATTTGATTTTTGTTTTTTCTGAATATAATGTCTCTTAAATATGCTGTAAATTAATTGTTTTCAATCTTTTTCTATGAATATTCTGTAAATACATTATAACTAGAGATCACAATTATCGGGAAATCCCGATCTTTAATTAAAAGGACAGTCATCGGGAATGATAGTTAATTCGATATATGGCATGTGAAAGGTCAAATTAAATGAGGTTTTATTTTCCCGATATTTGTGACCTCTAATTATAACCGATATATTATTTTGTGACTAATTTAGTCAAAAAATTTGTCGATTGAATTGAGAGCACAAACCTTTCTCTGAACTCCCAGTTCTTGTGATCACTATTTTTTTGAAGTGAAACACAAATAGATTTTTCTTCTTTTTTGGTTAATATATGTAAATATTTGTTAGTTATCTATATATCTATAAATATATATAATAGTTATCTAATAATCAATTGATTGATCGATATATTCGACAATCGCACGAAAGGCCCAAAACCAGAGTAAAAATCGATATTCATTTCGTCACTTCATTCGAGTTATCAAATCGAAAGTCCGATCGAATACTTGGATATCGTTTTTTGAGTAAAATTGTATATAAAATCTAAACTTTTTAATTGTTGTCGTTTTTATTGATACAAATATTAGTTATAAATGTATTTGTTTTTAGGTATTTCAGGGTATTTCCCAAATAATTATATTTATTACTATTATTACTGACTAAAAGAACAATTGGCTCATCATTTGTTACGTCAATCTATTTGAGCACATATTTGCGCAAAACATTTGAAACTAATTTCTAATTCATTTCAATAATTAATAACTTAATAATAACTAACAGTTTTTTGTTTGAAGGCATACATCTATTTGTTGTGTATTCTCTCATTTGTCAGTTTTCAAAGTGAGACAAAAATTTGATTCTCAAAATTGGTTTTTGAATTTCAAATATTCAAAAACTAATGAATTGAGTTTTTGTTTGCAAACGAAAGTAATCTTTTTTAGAAATCTCTTAGAAATTTGAAAAGAATTGATAAGTATTTTAGTGGAAAAATAATATTCACATATATTTGAAAACTAAATTCATTTATAAGAAATAGATTCAAAATTTTTAAATAAATAGATTATTATTATTGAAATGTTCATCAAATTAGTTGTCGCACATATTTAGTCCGATTAATCGATTTAACACTCATTAAAACATAAATTGAATTAATCAATATTGTGATCATTTTATGCACATATCTATGCTTACGGTTATTATTATTTCATAAATTTATATATTGTATTATTATTATTATTATTATTATTGAGTTTTTGTTCCCTAAACTTATAGATAGAGGCAAACAAATGCACCAAAACTACTAAAACTGATCCATATTTTCATAAATTGATAAAACATTTGGCAAACAATTATTAATAGTTATTCTCGTAATCGATATATAAATCGTTTATAACTTTTCATTATTTTAATCATTATTTTAACCAATTATTATATCTTCAATTGAATGCTTTTTTACCTATTTTTGTGACTTTAATCCGCTTTAAGTTTAATTTTATCATAAAAACAACAAAAAAATTATTATTAGATAACTATTTGAATGTTAGTCCTAAACATTAATTTGGTTTTTGTTTATTTTTAAAATTAATTAATGTATCAAATATTATATGGATTGTAATCGATATTTAAATTAATGAAACGAACAAAACATTATTCGAGAGTAATATTTGATAATTGTTTGGTATTTTTTAAGCGCAAGTATTGATAAAATTGGTATAAAGTATAGCAAACAAACAAAAAATCAGTTCAGGAACTCCTAGTCGGGTGCAAAACATACAAAAGATGTGTAAAACAAATGAACGACTTTTCTATTAAT
The DNA here is from genome assembly GCA_000988765.1 of Achipteria coleoptrata. Lineage (NCBI taxonomy): Eukaryota > Metazoa > Arthropoda > Arachnida > Sarcoptiformes > Achipteriidae > Achipteria > Achipteria coleoptrata. The sequence goes on along the minus strand of LBFM01013249.1, from coordinate 2,443 downwards.
TTCCATTCAGTTTTCAATTTATTTTTCTCATAAAAAATATTTCTCTTCTTTTATTAAAAATTGTAAACACATTTCTCTTCTGACAAAATATATCTATGAATTTGTCTCAAAAACAATTCACAATTTATTTTTCACGAAATCGCTCTTAAAATTTGTTTATTAAATGAAAATTTAAATACAAAAAAAATCTATCGATATATTGATGTTTATCTCTATGTGTGCCTCATTTTAGATGTTTTTTAATACTTAAATATTAGTTTCGGAATCAAATAAATTCACACTAAAAAAACTATTGATATCTAATTATGTATTAAATAAATAAAAAACATTAGATTTTTCTTTTCGTATAACACCACGAAATCCAAATTGTAGTTCAAATCATTAAAAGACATCAATTCTTTAACTCTTTTATCATTATATCGATAAACAAAGTGTCGAAAACACCAGTGATTAGCAAAATATATTTAAAAGTTTTTATTTCATAAATCAAAGAAAACTTTTGTGTATTAGAAGTAAAACTTATTTAGAAAAAAATGTTATCAAAACAAACAAAAAAAACTTTTAATATTCGATAAAATACAAAACACACAAAAAAATAAATATATATTTCAATGCCTTTTGACTTTCAAATGCCATTTGACTTTTTAAAAGAAGAAAAGGAGTTATAATTCTATATAAGAGTTATAATTCTAATAATAAATTAATTATAAAAATGTGTCTATAATTATGTTTATTCTCTTCTCATTAAATGCCTTATAAAACGTGTTTTAAATTCTTCTTTATTTTAATTTTATTATTAAATATAATTTGATTTAAAATACAACAAAAATCTATTATTTTTAAATAACTATTATATTCAATGATTATATTTAATTAATATTAATCTCTAATATCGATGTGATTCAAATTTATGCGTAAACTAAATATTTACATATATTTGGTGTCTCTTTTTAGGGGTAATTCTAATTAGTATTCAATTGTTTTCATTTGTGATCAAAAGATTTATTAAGAAATTGTTTAATAATTTCATTGATTATTATATTCTGCAAACAAAATGAATAAATGAATGAATGAATGATATTATTATAAAATTTATGATAAATAAATAGAAGTAAATGAATATCAAGTTATCAATTATTAACACAATTATTACCTGTAATTCAACGAATTATTATTACTATTTGTGAAGAAAAACACTTTCTATCTTCTTATCGAAGATAAAAGACATGTCTCAAAATAAGTATATATAAAAATGTATAATTCTAATGGAATTTCATTAATATTTTTATTGTCCGAATACTGAAACCCCATTATTAACTAAAATATTATGGAAGAGATTATATAGATTTCAACAAAAAAATTAAATATAATATATTTAAAAGTGATTTATCTGTCCAAACATTTCTTTTAACAAAATAAAACACGCAATGCTTTCCAATTCTTATTGTATTCTCTCTTTTTGCACAGTTATTAAAACTCTAAACACAATTTTAGAGAATTACTATTAGAGGAAATGTTTTACAAAAAGAAATTTGTAGATAAAAATTATTTTTAAAATTAAAACTCTAAAGTATTCTTAAATATCTGTTCAAAGTTTGATATTCAAAACCACTTAATTTACGAATAAAGGTATTTAAGAATACTTTACGCTTTTAATTGTGTCCAAAACTACTACCAAAATCCAAATGTGAACATTAATTAATTAAAAAGTATTTAATTATTTGCTATTATAATACAATAATTAGTTGTATTGTTATAATTGTTGACACAATTTGTGAATTTTGATTATAAAAACGCAAAATTTGTGTCAAATTTTAAATAAACCTTTTTTTTGATTCACATAAATATAACAATTTATTGATTGACATAAAATTTATTATTATTATTGTTTTATATCAATCAAAACGAAAAATGTGGGAAAAGTCACATTTTGTGAACGATTAGATGAAAGGTTTCTAATAAAAAGGTGAAAAAATGAATTTAATAGTGTTTTCTAAGAATTTTTGTCTGAAAATTAATTGTCTATAATATTGAGTTTGTAATGACTTTTCGAATGATTGTAAATAAATTTTGACTCCAAATCTGTTTTATTGTTTGAAAAGAATCAGAAAAAATTTGAATTTCTGCGGGTATTCAACAAAATAAGAGCAATCAAATCGGATCCTAGCATTTAATTATCAATTGAGTGAAATCTCAAAATTCCAAATGAATGAAAAAACCAATGAATGAAATATTTATTTTAAAATTAAAATTAATTAAAACGAGAATTCATTTTTAATTTATTCACAACTTTTTAAAATTCAAATTATTTAAACAATAAATTAATAAAATTTTATTTTTTTGTTCAAATAATTGATTAAAATATATCTAATTTTGAAAATTAAAAAATTTTATAAATTATCAGAATTTTTAGAGAATAGACAAGAGATTGAAGATATGGCGG
>LBFM01013202.1:9759-20035 GCA_000988765.1 Achipteria coleoptrata | reverse complement strand
CTCTCTCTCTCTCTCTCTCTCTCTTAAGTTAATAGTAGTTTTGAAGCAGAAAATCAAACCCTAAAATAGTCGATGAAATGACAACTAATCGAAAAAATCTTTCTTTCTATCGATATATCTATGATTACTAAAATGTGAAATAATTTTTACTCATTTTTAAAATATGATCTTGCATATTTTATTTTATATTTATTAATAAATAACTCAAGGAGATATCTTATAACAAATCTTTGATTTAATTTAAAATTCAGAATATAATTAATATTTATTTCCTTAAAATTTAGTTATTAAATAATTTTTAAAAATTTATTAACACATTTTGAGAAATTGTTTTGACCCTAATTTTCAAGATTTTTCTCTCAATTGTTTTCATTTGGAAAAACTGTTTATTTGTTTTATTTGTAGTTCTAATAGAAAAAAGTTATGTAATCGTGTATTATATTGAGATTAGATATAATTTAAAAAAGATTTTTTCCCATAAAATATCATATCTTGTGATATCAAATATTGAATGAAAAACATCATATTCTTAATGAGCCAATTATGCAAAAATGATAACTCATACCAATTTTTAAAAGTATATAAGCTTAAGGTAAATAAAGAGTAGGACAGACCTCAATCAAACACTGATTGGTAAAAAAATCATTTGAAAAAGTCTTCGTTTCGTAGAATTAAAACAATTAATTGCTGTCAATTAAAGGGTTATTCCCTGATTCAAAATAAAAGCAATCAATACATTTATTTTTTACGTGAAATTTGCTATAAAAGCATTTGAAAGTTTAAATTTAAACTTATTATAAAATTATAATTTATAATATTTGCTCTAAAACTGTGTGCAATCAAAATGAATATTTCATTTATTACAACACTATTGCTGACAATTTTTGTTATTTTATTGTCATTTGCATCAAATTCTTCCTCAAAACCAATTGACGACAATAAAAATGATTTGAATATTGGATCCAAAGTCGCCAAACATATGATGCGATTATTCATAACTCCAATGGAGAAGAATTCTGCAAAACATCCGATCGTTAAAAGACAGACCACTGGATATCAGATCAAAGTTCGAAAGCCAACCCTTTCACTACACAACCAGAATAAGAACGAAGATATTCTTCAGAGAAAATCCAAATGAAAATGCGATAAATATATTCTAAATATACATCAATTCATCTGTAAAATTCCTCATCCATTTCCAAATCCTATAAACCACTCAAACTATAAAGAAAGCAAATTTCCGCAAATTATGTCGAATCAGTTTCTACTTAATCATTTGGATATTTGTTAGTCGGGAACAGAAGGTTAGACTGTTTTCTGATAAATTATTACTCTTTAAAACAGTAATTCCATTGTTTTATAAGCCTTTCACTGGTTTTCAATTTCATTTTTAATCTTTATTTGTTTCATATAAACTAAAAATGTTTATTTCGTTTAATTTTTGGCAAAACAATGATTTTTTCTACTTAACTGTAAATATGTCTGTAAATGGTTTTCCCATTTCTTATCATTTTGTTATTTAAAAGTTCAAGAATTTTTTTATTTGATTTCTAATCTATCATTGATATTGAAAATTGTTAGACAAAAGTTGGCAAATGTTAGGAAAAATTTCGTTTTAATATATTATTTTGCAATCATTTTCTTAAAATATTTTTAAAAATTGTTAGAAATTCATTTTAATTCTTTAATTATTAATACAATTACTTAAAGCTTTTGTTTGTGAGCTTAAGTAAAATATTTTGATTAATTAATACATATTATTATAACCATATATTACATGATTTTGTATTGAATTTCATTATTTGTAAATATTTTTATATTACATATAATTTTATTAATGCATACAATAATTATCATTCATTGAAAGAATAAATAATTTTTAATTCTATTATGAAACTAAAAACAATTTATTCAAAAAAAAACATTTTATTACATGAAAAACTCGTAATAGTTGTGAGCAAAATGCGTAACGGAATCGAAATAATTGGAAAATTCTTATCAAATTGTGAATTGACTTGATTAATTTATGGGTTAGTTTATACGAATTTGAGCTTTTGCGCGAGCCAATTCACTATCATATCTCATGGCTGTCAAAAACATTATCTGCTTTTTGTTTCTATCTTTAGATAATTAAAATTTTCAATAAAGTGTTTTCAAAATTAGAGTACTTCTAATAATCAACACTAAATTATTGAGTAAACAGTTGAAAATGAGGTGATTTTAAGATGAGATTTGAATTAAAGTTTGCTGACACCGATTTGACCTTCACTCATATATTCTTAAATCCGGGACAACCTCTACAACTGTCAAATATCGTCACAATTTTTGAGAAAAGATTATTTTATTATCGAAACACATTTAACTGAATAATGAAATCATTATTCTATTCAATCAATTAGTTATTGAAAAGTCTATATTCAAGTCTATAGTCAACGATCGGATTCTAGACTATTCTTTATCGACAGAAGATTTAGACCCAACAATTTAAGGGCTTTTTATTTGACTATAATTAAAACTAAGCATGGTGTTTGTTAAATAAGTAAGAATTGTTCGGAACTAATCTTGTTTTTACATTTTAAGAAAGTTAAAAATACTTTTATTTTACTTTTATTTGAAAACTATTTTATGCCATGAATTACAAATTGTATTATGAATTGCAATACAATTCCTTTTCTGTGATACTAAAAATTGAATCAAATTCTCTGACATATCCATCAAGTCTTTGGTTAATATATATTTTATGCATTTTCTAAACAAAAATAATACTTTTAATAAGCTGTTACATAGAGCACAGTTAGATTACCATGTTTATCACTGATAACCAAAACTAGGTCTTGAGTTATGGGCTAGAATATGCATGCGAATATGATACAAACTTGCAAGATTTAAACAGAACTTTAAAATAACTCACAAATACACTAAATCCTGCCGTAACCTACCATGCTCGGGCCGAATATTTTGTTCATTTAAGAGAGGTTTTTCATATATTTTTCAGTTAGAGAGGTCGAGAAATGCCTATTCAAATAGTGATAGACTAACTGAAAAATTGTTCTGTTAGTAGAGGTTTTTCAGTTGGAGAGGGTTCAGTTACGGCAGAATTCAGTGTATATTCATTCAAGAGTTTTGATAGTTTCAATAAAAATTATTATTAAAACATTGATTGAGAACTGATAGATATTAATTAAAAAGTAATAGGAGTGAAAATTGACGAAATAAACCTGAATTAGAGCTTAATTAAGATTGTTATAAGATCTTAATAATTAAAACCAATTAATCCCGAGTAGGGTTTGTTTTGAATATCAATTAGTATTTGTTTCGTATGCGCATTAGGCGCGATAGGAAGGCCTCAAATTATCCAATTCTTCAAATAAGACATTGAATAAGATATTGAATTTGACAAAAATAGTATAGTTTTTATACATCGCTTATAAAATAAATGAATAGTTTATTAATATAAGTTGTGGTTTATTTAACAGAATAAAACTGAAAAAGTATTGAATTTGAATCAAATTTAAGAATTATTTATCAAATCGGACTGAAAGAGACTGATCTCAGAAACTGATCTCAAATGAGATTATTTTGAAAAATGAATAAAGATTTTGAGGCATTAATTTTATTTTTCCTTTAAATATAAATCTATGATAAAATGGTACATGTAACATGGTAACATGAATATAGGACATGATGTATGACTTTAGTGTTAAACAAATTATGAAATCAATGCGTGAAAAATATGTCGATAAATGGTCTGAATATTTGAGTCAAATATCAAAAATAACTTTCAATTTGAAATATTATTCAACATTTTTATTATCAATTTTTTTGTCAGAGATATGCATTCGAGCGAACCTCGCCTTCAAAATAGTTAACAGTGCTATGAATGTCATAATGACAGCCGAACCCGAAACATATGCTAGAATTTGAAGATAAAACTTTTCGGGCGCTTCGGATACATTCTGACCAAAACTAGTGTCAGTAATATTATAGGAAGGAGTCGTTTGATTGTATTCTGTATACAATAAGTTGGACTCAAAATAATCGATTGGAGCAAAATCTGAGTCATTTCCTCGCAATGGAAAAGTTGTGGAATTCAAAGGATTAGACGTGGGATTAAAGTTTTGAATGATTGCAATAACGGCTCCGTTCACTAACTTATCAAAGAAACTCATTGATCCGAAAACGAAGGCTCCACTGATCTGAAAGTTTTTTAATTACAGAAAAGAGAAGAAAACAATTTATTTTCGCGAAATATATGTAAATCAATAAATAATTATTACGTTATTATCTCCGATGAGGTCTGCAGTCAAGGATAAGCTGCCGATAAGCATAGCTGTGCCGCCGATACCGAAAAGGGCCGCAACGCTAAACACTTGCCATAAAGTAATGCTCAAACCACCCAAAAATATCCAAACACAGGACAATAAACCAAAAATACATCCAATAGTCATAATATACTATTATATGGATTCAAATAAAAAATTATGTCTTAAATAAGTTGTTAGGACTTAATTTACTTCAAATAAGTTATATAACTCTTAATAAATGACTCTTACTTTTGAGCCAACTTTAGTAGACATCGGTTTTGCGATTAATGAAAACACAAATCCAGTGAAATATGTAATAAAGGGAACGATCGCTATATTTCTCTATAAATTAAAAATTAAAAATAATATTAAAACGATTAAAACCTATATAATTGACTACTTTTGCCAATTTGAGGCTCTCCTGTAAATATAATGGAGTGTAGACTTGGGTCAGATTTACGAAAAGTCTTGACATCATATAAATTAAGCACATCCTCCAGAAGTTGGTTGAGTTTAGCCAATCGGACCATATTTTTTGTTTTTTATTGATTCTATCGCTTTTGAATTCAATTTTTATGTCCGGCTCTAACAGTGAGACCCTGTTTTCATTGGCTCTATTAGTGATCAGAATTTTGTCGATTTTACTCATATTCTTGTTTGAACCAAATTCTGACAAATTGAGTGAATAGCAAGAACTGGCTCTCTCTCTATAAATAGCTGTTTTCTGGCCTTCGAAGTGATCGCTTCCCAAAGATTCCCTGAATTGTAATGTCTTGTCATAACTGGGCTCTCGAACGAAGATATGGAACAGAATAGAGAATATGACGCCAATCACTGAAATCAAATGAACCACTTTCTGAAAAACCCAAACATTTTTATTATATGAATCATTAAATAAGTTGTTTATACCATAAAAACAATTGTGTCTCTCTTATCAATAGTGGTCTCTTCCACTCCTAATAACATCAAAGTTATGGAATAAACACAAATACTGGACCCAACGGTTGCCGCCTGTCTTCACAACAAAAATAAAATTCATTAACAATTAAATCATATTTTAATAAGTTTTTGGATAAATAAGATTCAATTGAATATCAATTCATTTGTTTTTATTTTATTATCAATTTATTATGTTTTGTTGTAAATAACCATTTATTGAGAGTGAAATATATGTATGCTAATCTGGACTAGGTGAGTTTGATTTGAAATCTGACATTTCTAATTGTAATCTTAAATGTTCATAGTGTTAGTAACATCTATCAAAAATTATCGTAGATTTTGAGCTAAAATTATCAAATTTGGTATAATTTTATTAAAAATCCTTGAAATAAGTGTAATGGAAATAATAATTTGAATATTATATCAACACTTAACTCATCCAAACTATAAATTATAAAAAATAAATTTTTATCTCAAAAGACTTGAAGATTAATAATTTGATGGATTGTGTCTATTAAAAGGTCAAAATCAATATTTTCGTTGAGGACTGTCTCGAGTGCTATAAAAAGTAATTTCAGCGATAACTTTCACTTTTATCGGTCAAATTTGTTATGTCTTTTGTAATGTTATTTATTTAATAGACTCGACTTCAATATATCTCCAACTGTTTTATTATTCAAAAACATTGATAAAATCAATACCTATAAGCGTTGAGTTCAACTCTTTGTGAGGAAACAGTTGTCAGATCTATAGACGAAAAATTATAATAAATATTGTAATAAAAATATCAGGATATTTGTTAGATATTTGTCAGATATTTGTCAGATCAATGTTTGAAAAGACATTTATATTCGAAAATTTAGAATTTCCAAGTTAAATGTGTTTTCAATGAGATAGAGGTCACTACAGTCTATACTCATTGAAAATTCTTGTTTTAAGATTTGGTAAATTCTGTTAAAAAGTTGATCAAAGTGTTGAAAATGTTCATGTATAAATTACACGCATAAAATTAATATATAAAATACCTGTGATTAGTGAGACATGAGAGACTTGAACACTGGCCCAACCGAACTGGAATATTGTAATAAAGACAGAATAATAGGCAAATTTGATCCAAAAACCACTTTCATCGCAGACAAAGCAGGCGTTAAAAATGAAGGGAAAACTACACGAAACACAAATAGTTCCGATTAAATGCCAAATCTTTCGCCGTCCGTAACGACAAATAAAATGATTGAAGTTTTTATCCGAACCATAACCTATCAATGGAGTAGATATGGCATCCGCTACTTGACCTATCAATCAACAAGCAATAATTAATCAGAATATTCATAAATACAAACGGTTTCACAAATCACTATATTTTCTATACTAATCTAATTAATATTTAAGTATATATAAAAGTGAGCATGAGCCAATCAGAGTCAATCAGTCAATTATCGGAATAAGTTTGCAAAAAAAGTAAACAGTAATCGATATAATTGACAGATTTGTAGCGATAATAGGAAAGGTGATATTTTATTATGTATTGATTATACCGAGGAGTAAAAGCATTCCAGCGATACTGTCGTCAAAGTTTAGCTTAAAATAGAGGAGAGTATATGAAAACCAAACAGAAGCGCATAAATCATTATAAATATGACCAAAGCTATAAAATAGTCTGGTTTGACAGTTGAGTTTTGTCAGCATTTCATAACCGACTGTTGACTTTTTAGATGAAACAGATTTAACAGATTCTCTCATAACTAGTGATTAGTTATAATAATATTTAAAATCAAATGTAAATTATTTACGAAAAAACCAATCAATTTATAAATAAAATTTTCTTAAGAAATAATTAGTTAACAGTTAAACACTTTATATCGAGCGCTCATTTATGCTCTTTGAACATCATCTCAACGGAACTGATAGATAACGTCAATTGTTAGACTTTTTTCTGCTCAGGTCTTATCTGAAAATCTTGGCAAATTGACTCAGCAGTTAAATACTGAGTCTTTTGAATTCTGCCAATCAAATCGATCATGATCACTTTTGAAGCATAATTTGTTCACTCTTTCACAGAATTAAGTTTTCGATTCTTAGTTTGCAAACAAAAAAATGATTTAAACGTGTAGATTGTGATTGTGTCAGGGTAAAATGGAATGAATAACCGATCGCTTAACTGATATTTGGCACGTCTGTGCTCACAATCATTAGCTCATTGGCTGAAAAAATATATCATTTTTTCCAATAGATATCGAAAAAAGTGTGGATTTCTATTAGAAAATAAAATTATTAAGAGTTTGAGAATAAAGTTTTGGTTATTTCTTATCAAAAGACTAATTGACAAATATTAGACATTAAGTGCTCTCCAAAGCAATATATTTTGCAATGTATTCCTCAAAAGATAATAATTTAATGTTTAGTCAACTAATGTATTATATAATCAAATAATCCGATCGATTAATTACGTGACTTCGTGTCTATCAAATAACACAGAATCTATGATCCGACTGCTTATACATTGTATTATAACAGCTGTCAAAATATATCTCTAATTGTAATTAATTTAATTGAAAATTAACGTAAATAACATTTTTCCATACAATTGACAATTGAAAGTATAATGAGAGGGGAAAGAGAAAAATGCATTTTTTGATTTATGAATTGGCACCGACTCTGCATTTGGTGACAATCCATAAGAAGAAAATTAGCGAACATTATAATATTGAAAAGGAAATTGTATTTATTTGTAGAAAAAACCTCAACCGTCGACTAAAACCAAATTAAATATTAATGAAAATTTTCTAAGTTTTTGAAGTAATAATAAGAATAATAATATAAATCGATTTATAATTGTTTGACGGCTTTACTTCAGTTAATTTTGGTTTCATTTATTTTAATAATTCATTATTCTATTGATAATTAGGTTTATTCTTAGAAGAAAATACCTGAAATATCCTCATTTGGAAAAATACAGATTTGCATAAATAGCAATGTTTTTGTCACAAGACTTTTAGCAATGAATTTTAAACACTATGTAATCGTCATTATTATGGAGAAAATTGCTAGCTTATAATAACCAATAGCTAATTCCCTTAAAAGGGAAATTAATTTCTGTCTGACATATATCAAGGAAATCTAAGTAAAATTTTTAATAAAGTAAAGTAAAATTTTAAAATCAAAATAACTTTATTTTTTGCAACAATTAATTTAAGAAAAATTAATGGATTTTTACTCTCATTTAAGTGAGTAAAGTATTGCAGTCATTTTTTGACAAACAAATAAATTAAGGGAATTACCATTTTTTCAAATTGTTTACAACAAAACGTTTATAAATTATTGATTATATTTATTTTGAATTTATGATTAATATCATGAGACCAGAGGATGTATCTAAAAAGTACAGAATTAGCTCACACAATACCTACTTATTCTGAGTGACTATTTATGGCTGTTTATCTGCATGTTATTAATAATTAAGTTATCAATTCATAAATAAATTTTGAACAAAAATTCCTATTAATAAACAAAAGAAAGTAAATTATTCAAATTAAGTTTAACCAGCTAATATTCTATTTGCAATCACATGGTCAAAAATTAACTGAAACTGAATATCATCATTACTAATGGAATACATACTACTGATTCATTATAATCTACGTACGGAACAAGTAAGTAGGACAAGTAAGTATTATTTGTACCCGAAAACCCCCTATACCCTCCCCTAAAATTTTGTCCAAAAGTCGGCCATTTTACCCCCTAAGCTGACAAAGCGTGTCTAAATTTAGCCTAAATTTTAGCCTAAAAGTTGGGAACTTTTCACCACTTCCATCCCTACTATTTATACTTACTTGTCCCACGTTCCTTTTGTAGACATTAGAAACATAATGGAAAAATTGTTTAAAAATAATATTATTTTGATTAATCAGTTTAATCAAAAAATCATTAGATTTTCATTCTTGACATCAAATGTTTTTAAGTACATAACCCCAAACAACTCTAAATAACTACATAAATACATAATATTATGTGCAGCGGTGCTCTGTGTGTTAAATTTGAGTGCCACTTGTGAACATATTGAATTTAGAGAATGAGCATGTTCACAAATCATTCAATCATAAAATTTATCAAAAAACTTTCAATAAACTAATAATCAAATAAATTTTAAGTCATGAATGCACTTATAAGTGTAACGAACATTTGATTGAAAATAATCAAGTTGAGTTACTGAAACTAGCCATAAATAGTAAAACATTAATTTGTTGCCCTTGATGGTTTTGAGTGCCTATGATTATGTGAATTACATACTTAAATTGTTTATATAATTTTGTTTGTTTTTATTGAAAAAATCATTAATATTCTGAGTAACAAAAAACATTAAATCACTGAACAAATATCAAAAGTAAAGATTTTATGATTACTTCCCTTTTGGATGAATTTTTTTAAGAATAATCTATTTTAGCTTAAATTGATTTTGAGTTTTCATTAAATTGATAAATAATGTTCATGGTAACAAATAAAATTCTTATTATCAAATTGTTTAGAATATCAATAAATTTGGTGCCGAAAGGGATTCGGTTAAAAAAGGGATTCGAATAATAGAGTTGACACCACTTTTACATTTTAATGTCAAACACTTTTTATTTAGAGAAAATACTGCTCCAATGTTTGTTAATATATCAAGAATAATTCAAGAATAATTCAATTAAATTACATATCTATAACACGTATTTTTGAAGGAAATTCTGTTGAAATTTTAAAAAACCAGATTCTGTTAAATATTCAATTAGTGAGAGAAAATTGAACAGAATAAATTTAACCATAGCTGTCACTCTTTGTCCTGTGCGTCTTTTAATATTGAGGTTATGGTTGTTTGCCTTGAACGCCACACAACTTTCCAAACAACATATTTCTCGTTTAAATAATGCTTTCGTATTCAGATTATGATTTTTCTTAGTATTGGTTTAAGAAATTTCGAGTTCACGTAATTATATGATGTCTTTGTATTTGAAATTATTTTTAAAAAAAAATTTTGTTTCGTTTATTACCTC
>LBFM01013154.1:40814-83798 GCA_000988765.1 Achipteria coleoptrata | reverse complement strand
CTGATCAAAAATTTTTTCATCAATGCGCTGTGCAATCTTAAGTTCTTGGCACATCGCAGCAACTAAACCATGGTGATCCATAGCCAATGTCTGAATATCATCTCCTCCAACCTTTAACATGTTATTTTTCTCCTAGCCATGAACATAAGAGGAAAATTTTATTCAAAAAACGACCTTATTCCATACTTTTTTTAAAGGCAGAATAATTCAACATATCAGCAGGGAGATCCTATAAATGTAGGGTCTGATATTCACGATGGTAAATTGTGGGTTGAGCAACAAAAAACAGGCGCAAAACTCACGATACCTCTAACTATTGGGCTTGCTGCTACTGGAATGAAGTTAGGGAGTGTGATTTTTCGTTGCCAGCAATTGTATGGTCATAGTGAAATCTTGGTAGCTTCTAAGAAACATAAAATGGTAACGGAGAATACATTCGCAAAATCTTTTGCTATCGCTAGAGACAGCGTGGGGCTAAAATGGCAAGGCAATCCGCCTTCTTTTCATGAAATAAGAAGCCTATCAGCCAGGCTGTATACGGAGGAAAAAGGCAATGCGTTTGCTCAAAAATTATTGGGGCATAAATCAGCAGCGATGACAGAAAAATATCAGGATACAAGAGGTAGCGAATGGGTGGAAGTCACAGAGTGATTATGAGCGTATTTTGATCTATAGTGACTTTTTCTTTTTATCTATTTGATTGTTATCATCAAAATTTATACGCTTGTATACAAGTGATACAAGGAGATGATAAGTAGCACATGCTTCTCAACGATAAACAAATACCGACACAGTTTTCATTTCCCTTTCATTTATCCAATGATGAAACTTTTTCCAGTTTTTACCCGGGAGACAATTCGTCTTTGCTGGCAGCTATGCAAAATGCTATCTGCCAAGATCAAGGCAACTATATCTATATTTGGTCTCCTGAGGGAGGAGGCAAAAGCCATTTGCTACATGCTGCTTGTACTGAATTGTCTCAACGTGGCGAGGCCGCGGGCTACGTTCCTCTAGATAAACGAGCTTGGTTTGTGCCTGATGTATTGGACGGCATGGAGCAACTGACATTGTTAAGCATCGATAACATCGAATGTATGGCTGGCGATACAGAATGGGAGCTCGCCATCTTTCATCTCTATAATAGGATAGTCGATACTGGGCGAACAAGGTTGCTGATCACAAGTAATCGGCCACCCCGCCAATTACACTTAAATTTGCCTGATTTGACCTCTCGCCTTGGCTGGGGACAAATATACAAATTACAACCGCTATCAGACGAAGAAAAACTGCTAGCATTGCAATTACGGGCCAAATTGCGCGGTTTTGAATTAACAGAAGAAGTGGGTCGCTTCTTACTAAAGCGTGTAGATAGAAAAATGCCCACATTATTTAGTACATTAAATTTGCTGGATCGAGCCTCTATCAGTGCGCAACGTAAACTTACCATCCCTTTTGTAAAAAAGGTTCTTAACCTGTAGTCAATAAATTTTGCTGGCGGTAACGCTGTTCCAATTGCCGTAGTTGGTTGATTCTTTCCCTATAGCGCGCCTGTTTCAGGCGATCTGGTTTTGCTAATGAGGCCGCATCAGTTAACAAATTGATGGCTTGAGATAACTGACCAATCAAGGCAAGACTTTCAGCCCTAGCAGCAAGCTCTTCATCTCTAAATCCTTGTTTTGCAAGGACTTTGGTCAATAACTCCCAACCATTGAGATCGGCTGGGTTTGTGAAAGTATAACGATATAAGAGCTTGGATGCTGCCGCCGGTTGCCTATTGTTAATGTAAGCATTAGCTAAATTTAATTGTAATACTTTCTCGTTATCAGCGGTAACAACTGCCTTTTTTAGCTGCTTGATAGTTTCTTGAAATTTTTTTTGCGCTAGCAAAATATCCGACATCAAATCTAATAACCAAATGTTATTGGGGGCATATTCCAGCAACGCTTGCAATGCTTCACTAGCTTTAAGGTATTGTTTGTTTTGATAAAGCAAAATGATTTCCCCGTAACGGGCTGCAAACTGTTGCTGTGCATCACCATGACGATATGCTTCTAATAGCGCGCGCGTTGAGAAGCCAGTTTTTGAGGCATACGTTTCTGAGGCATACATAGTGACAATACGCATCTTAGCAAAGAAATAATCAATTGATGAAGGGATCAACTGGAATGACATTTTACTAGCCTGCTGACGCGCATTGACAAGACGGCTATCCGGCAGAGGATGCGTCAATAATATTTCTGGTAACGTGGCAGCATAGCGCGCTATATCAACTAGACTTTGTATAAAGTCTACCATAGACTGTGGATTGAATCCTGCAGATTGTAAAATTTGCATACCCATACGATCGGCTTCTTGCTCGTTTAACCGAGTAAAATTGATACCCCTTTGCTCTGCTCCCGCTACAGTTGTTGAAAGTACGGCCGCACCTGCAGCAGGATTCGCTGTCAATAAGAAAATGGATCCGAGTCCTGCCATCAAAATAAGAGGTGCTGCTTTTTGCTGAGCTTCTATCGCCTTAGCTAAATGGCGTTGCGTGATGTGAGCAATTTCATGGGCCAATACTGATGCTAACTCACCTTCATTTTTGGTATTGCAAAACAACCCGGAATGCAGTATTACATTCCCAGCAAAAAGGGCTTGAGCGTTAATTGTATCGTTACGCACTAAAAAAAATTGGAAAGCTGTACGAGCAGAAGATACATGAGACAGTAGCCGCTTACCCAATGTATTAATGTATGAAGCTAACAGTGGATCACTAATTAGCTCTATGTTACCTCTTACCTTGCGGGCATAATAGTCGCCCAATATCAATTCCTCATCGAGGCTTAAGCTACCAACAATACTGTTGCCAATGTCAGGTAGCTGGTTTTGAGGCGTTGCATCACTCGTGGGTATCGTATTAGGGAATGCGGTCCCTGATGCTAAGCTAGCGCTTAGCAATACAGCGACGAAAAATTTGGTTGCCTGATTGAACAGATAATGCGTTTTATCTCGATTGCTAAGCGTTTTTTTGAGGTGCGTCAACCTAAAGGTAATCTTTATGTTAGAAATGTTATTGGCATGGTATCGCCGGCGTCTTGTTGATCCACAAGTCGCTGCCTTATCCTCTATTTTAATTGCAGGGTTTGGCACTATTTATTTTGTCCACGACATACTAGCGCCCCTGTTAGTGGCTATTGTGCTAGCATATTTACTAGAGTGGCCGGTTAGCAGATTACAGTGTACAGGGTGCTCACGCCTTTTGGCTGCCAGTGTAGTATCAGTCATTTTTGTTAGCATTAGTCTACTGGCCGTTTTCGTCATTGTACCACAAGTCTGGCAGCAAGGAATGAATCTGGTATCAGATATACCGAACATGCTTAATCGGTTCAATGAATTTTCTTTAGCATTACCGTTACGTTATCCGGCATTGGTAGATAGCGGCATCATCGACATGCTGGGAGAAAACATCCGCGGTAAACTTATCCTGATGGGAGACTCAGTCGTAAAATTCTCTCTCGCTTCATTAATCGGCTTATTGACAATATCTATTTATCTGATTTTAGTGCCGTTAATGGTTTTTTTTCTACTGAAAGACAAAGAGAAAATGCTAGATGCCGTGCAGCAATTCTTACCACGAAACCGTGGTCTTGCTGGCCAAGTATGGCGAGAATTGAATCAGCAAATCATTAATTATATCCGCGGCAAGATATTAGAAATGGTCATTGTGGGGGTGGTCACTTATTTAGTGTTCCTTATTTTCGGTATGCGCTACTCACTATTATTAGCCGTATTAGTAGGAATATCAGTGTTGATTCCGTATATTGGCGCAGTCATCGTCACTATTCCTGTAGTATTAGTTGGATTACTTCAATGGGGAGCCGGAGTAGACTTTTGGACATTAATAACAGCCTATCTGATTATTCAGGGAGTAGATGGCAATTTGTTAGTTCCCATTCTATTTTCTGAAGCGGTCGATCTACATCCCTTAGCGATCATTTTATCAGTGATCATCTTTGGGGGGTTGTGGGGGTTTTGGGGGGTGTTTTTTGCCATTCCCCTTGCAACACTGGTAAAAGCAGTGATGCACGCCTGGCCAAAAGAAGTTGAGGTTATCAAGTAGAGGCGCGCCCCCCCGCTGGCGTGACGCATGAAAGCGCTGCTCCTTGCGCTTAAAGAAAGTTATTCATCGTGGTTTATCAATCTGTTATCAAGTTTTCAGCGAACACTTTCCCTTCAAATAAGCTAATATTATTTCATGGTGATTATTGGGTGTGAAGTTATCAAATACCTGCTCCACTGTACCCCGTTCATCAATTAAAAAGCTAATACGGTGAATCCCCTGATAGGTTTTATTCATAAAAGCCTTTTCACCCCAAACACCGAATTTCTCAGCAGTACCATGATCTTCATCAGATAAGAGCGTAAAGTTTATCCGCTCCTTTTCAATAAAATCTGACAGCTTTTTGGGTTTATCAGTACTGATACCCAATACTTCAACGTTAAATTGTTTCAATTTCTCCATGGATTCACTTAAGCAACAAGCTTGCAGCGTGCAGCCTGGTGTCATTGCTTTTGGGTAAAAATAAACTAACACAGGTTTTCCCAGAAAGGATTTCAAACTGGTTAACGCATTATCCTGATCAGGTAAAGTAAATTCAGGAGCAATATCACCGGGTTTTAACAGAGAGCTAAGCTTTAATAAGGACATATTACCTTTCCTGTTTTCATTACGATATGAATCATTCACCAATCCAATATTACCTTACGTATTGCGTTGTATACACAGATCCATAATAGATTTTTTTTGAAACTCTCACGAGTTTCGCACTCAGCTATATGGCCGAACGATAATGTTTCTGGTATCCGTGTTGACCTCTGTGATTTTTACATCAATAACGTCGTACTGGCGATAAAGTTCACTGCCTTTTACTTGCACGATGCCAGCTTCTACATTGCAGAGCAGCTCCTCTCGTACTGGATGAAGGAAAGATGCGGGAGAAAACACCGTCGCGCCGTTTTCCAGCAACCGAAGACGTATTCCTCCCCGCACAATATCAATGATTTCAGCCTGAAAATGCGCCTCTGTACCAGCGATATTTTTTAGATATTTAGCATATAACCAATCTCCTATCTCGCGTTCGGCCATTCTATTTAGGCGGCGCCGTTCAGCTAATTGCGTGACGAATTCCTGAGTGGGGGGGATAACAGGCCACTTGGCAATAATCGCTTTAAGTAAGCGATGGTTAACCAGGTCGCTATATTTACGGATGGGCGAGGTCCAGGTGGCGTACTCTTCTAGCCCTAGAGCAAAATGCGCGCCTGGTTTCGTGCTGATCTCAGAAAAACGTTGGAAACGTCTCAGGCGGCTGTCGAGAAACGGATCCGCTAGATCATTTAATTGGCGACGCAGGGCGCAAAAACCTTCTAATGTTAATAATTCTGCTGGGATGGCGGCTATATTATAGCCCTGTAGCACAGCGACCACTTGTTCAATCAGGGCTGGATAAAAACCAGCATGGATATTATAGATACCAAATCCAAGATGATTACGCAGGGTGACAGCGGCACAAATATTGGCGGTGATCATGCATTCTTCAACAATACGGTGAGCGAATCGCCGTCGCTCGATATTGACACCTAGCACCTCTCCTTGCTCCCCTAGCAAAAAACGATACTCAGGATTGTCTTGAAAAACGCCGCCACGTCGTTGGCGAAAAAGATAACGACGTTCGGCGACTTGCTGTAATAATCTAATTTGCTTCGCGATATCAGGATGTTCTGGTTGCCAGCTACCATGCTGTTCTAACCAATCAGAAATCTGTTCATAAATTAATTTTGCTTTAGATTCAATCCAACCTGCAGAAAAGTGAATATTGTCGCCTAATCTGCCGTCTTCATGAATAGTAACACGGCAGATTAGTGCAGGTCGTCGAGTATGGGGCTGTAAGGAACATAGATTGTCTGACAGTTCCCGTGGCAACATGGGGATATTGAGACCAGGCAAATAACTGGTGAAGGCGCGCTGTCTAGCGATAAGGTCCAATGGAGTATTTTCAGCAAGATAGTAACCAGGATCAGCAATAGCAACGGTTAGTAACAGCGAGCCATCTCCTGTGTCTTCCACATAAAGCGCGTCGTCTATATCTTCAGTGCTAGCGGCATCAATAGTAACAAAATACAATGCGCTGAAATCTTTCCTATCAAGATTGTCGTCAAGAGGCGTTAACTTTTGCATTTCAGGGGCTTCACGCTCTAGATTGTGACGTGATAAGGTCACCCACCAAGGAGCAAAGCTATCTGTTGTATTGGTAATATAACCAGTAATGATAGCGCTAAACGCACTATCTCCTCGTAGTGGATGTTGGCAAATGTTGGCAACAACCCAATCACCTTCTTGAAAATCACGAACTAATGTATCGGCTGGTTTGCATGGAATGGATTCTTTTAAGAATGGATTATCTGCTATGACAGATAGATGGCCGCTTTTTTTTTTAATTTTTCCAGTAAAGCGAGAAAGAAAAGGCTCAAGAAGACTATGAGGTTGGGCAATTTCACCATTCTTTTCATTATGCAAGGTAGCAACAATACGATCTCCATGCATAACCTTCTTCATATATGGAGGGGGGATAAAGTAGCTTTTTTGGCCATCAACCTCGAGAAAGCCAAACCCTTTTTCAGTACTCTTAACAATTCCTTCAATACGTGGATGCTGCACACGAAGCGTTTGTTTTAATTGTGTTAACAGAGGATTATCTCGGAACATAACGTCAATCCGTTAAATTAAATGGGTTGATAGCAGTTGGCGCACTAGCTATAGCCAAACGGTTTAGAATAATGACAGGCGATTCCAATAAATTTTTTTAATATCAATCTATTTTAATCATAAGGTGTCATCAAAATAATGACGGTTGGCTATGCGAAGGCTTTTTTTATATACCTGTCGTCTTTCAAACTGCAGCGGCGTCGGCTACGCCTACTCGCCAGCATCATTCAAGTCTACGATCAATGGCGCACGCCCTTTCAGCAAAGACTTCCATTTGAAATACTTTTGGTATAAAAGATCGATCTAGCTTACCAGGTCCCCCTCCATCTGAAGATGGGCCTGATAAGAAGAACGGACAAAAGGACCACAGGCAGCATGAGTAAAACCCAACTCTATTGCTGTTGATTTCATCTTATCAAATTCGTTAGGACTGACGTAACGCTGGACTGCTAAATGCCGTTTACTAGGCGCTAGATATTGCCCCAATGTCAACATGGTCACGTTATGTTTACGTAAATCACGCATAACATCAATAATTTCTTCATTATTTTCTCCAAGGCCTACCATAAGCCCTGATTTTGTTGGAACTTGAGGGCAAAGCTGTTTAAAACGTGTTAACAAGCGCAATGACCAATGATAATTTGCCCCTGGTCGCACCAGACGGTAAATCCTTGGCACAGTTTCTAGGTTATGGTTGAATACATCTGGCGGTGTTGTTAGGAGAATATCTAAGGCACGATCCAGGCGATGTCGAAAATCGGGGACTAATATTTCAATGTTAATCCCCGAGTTTTTAGTACGAATAGCATCAATGCAATTAGCGAAATGCTGTGCTCCACCATCCTGTAAATCATCACGGTTAACAGCGGTAATGACGGCGTAATTTAATTTCAGCTCGTAAACGGTTTGGGCTAATCTTTCCGGCTCTTGTGGATCAGGAGGTAATGGTCGGCCATAAGTAACATCACAGAATGGGCAACGTCGAGTGCAAATTGCCCCTAAAATCATAAAAGTTGCCGTCCCCTGATTAAAACAGGTCGATAAATTGGGACAAGAGGCTTCCTCGCAAACCGAATGCAAACCATTTTTGCGTATCATGGCTTTAATATCTGCAATACGTTCAGAATCAACAGGCAATTTAACTTTAAGCCAGGTAGGCTTAGGCAAGATGGGTTGATTATCGTTAAATTCAGTTTTAATCGGGATCAATGTCATGTTGTTCATGGTACAGTGTTCTGTATTCTGTGTTCTATATTGCGGTGATCTGCTACAAAAAAAGGCAATCGGTTATTTTTTAAGGATAGCATTTACTATTTTGCTAATTTAATTGTTCCATGAACTCGCCCAACAAAATGGGCTGTATCATCTCGATAGTTGCGCCAGCTACCCAGGCACTAAGCTGTGTCATTCGCATACCAGGACAACCACATGGATTAATACGCTGAAAAGGTTCAAGATCCATATCGACATTAAATGCCATACCGTGCAACGAGCAACCTTTTCGAATCCGTAAACCCAAAGAACAAATTTTTTGCCCTCCAACATAAACGCCAGGCATCGCAGTATAGCTATCAATGGCAGCAGATTGCGCACCTAGGACTGTCTTGCCCGCATAAGCAGGAATATCAAAATAAGCAAGGGTTTGTATCACAGCATTTTCAATGGCACTGATTAACTGACGCACGGCCATGTTTGCTCGCGTTAACTCTATCATCACGTACATAATTTGTTGGCCTGGACCGTGGTAAGTCACCTGTCCGCCCCGATCGCTCTGAATGACAGGAATATTACCGGGCATTAAAATATGTTCAGGCTTACCAGAGAGGCCTTGTGTGAACACTGAGAGATGTTGTAACAGCCAAATTTCATCACAGGTAGCTGCAGTACGACGCTTAGTAAAATTGTGCATGGCCTGAAACACAGAAAGGTAAGGTTGCAAGCCGAGTTGGCGGACAACGATCTCTTGTCGCTGATTCATCGTCACCAGGGTTACCTAGTGATCTGGTTCAAGTCTATTACGGTCAAGGGATCACCCTTTTATTTATCGCTTTGGCTTTCATTCGAAATACTATGGGGGTATGTCGCCTCATTTGTTTTTCGTATTAGCGATACAATATTAGCGATACAAATAGATTAAAGGCTCCCATCCTAGGATCCATGATGAAATAACAGTTTAATCCTATCTATCATACGACTAAAAAAACCACCTTCCTTCACCTCATTCATCGTAACTAAAGGACGCTGTTCTATCGTTTTTCCATCTAACTGAAAATTGACAGTTCCTACAACCTGCCCTTTAGCTAAAGGAGCACGCAACTCTGGTGTATCCAATTTGTAGCTTGCTTTCATCTCTCTTAGGCGGCCACGAGGGATGGTAAGATAAGTATCTTTGTCCGTTCCCAAGCTAACAACGGCAATATCACCAAACCAAACTGGCTCAGTAACAAATTCTTTATCAGATTTTAACGGAGATATCGTTTCAAAGAAACGGAATCCCCACAGAAGCAACTTTTTTGTTTCCTGCTCACGCCCTCTGAAAGTACGGCTACCCAATACCACTGAAACTAATCGCATCTTACCTTCTGTAGCGGAAGCAACCAAATTATAACCAGCAGAGACAGTGTGTCCCGTCTTAATGCCATCTACGTTAAGGCTTTTATCCCACAACAAGCCGTTACGGTTCATTTGACGAATGTGATTAAAGGTAAACTCTTTTTCTTTATAAATACTATACTCGTCAGGAACGTCGCGAATGAGCGCCTGGCCAAGCAAGGCCATATCACGCGCTGAAATAAATTGGCCTTCTGTATCCAGGCCGTGCACCGTCTTGAAGTGCGTATTTTTTAATCCAAGTGCATCAACGTAGTTATTCATTAAATTAACAAACCCTGACTGGCTGCCTGCAATATAGCCAGCCATAGCAACACAAGCGTCATTACCTGATTGCAAATTAATGCCGCGGGTTAGTTCTAATACCGACACGCGATCGCCAGGTTTTAAAAACATTAATGAAGAACCTCTAAATTCCAGATTTCCCGCTGCCCAGGCATCCTGATCGATGGTAACGATATCATTCGGGTTTATTTTTTTCGCTTTTATTGCTTGACCGATAACATAGCTTGTCATCATTTTAGCCAAACTCGCCGGCGCATGCGGAGTATCGGCATTCTTCTCTGCTAACACTTTGCCAGAATGATAATCCATTAAAATATAGGATGTTGCGTCAATCTGTGGCGCTTCAGGGGTTATCTTGTTAATGTTAACCTCATCAGCGTTAGTACAGGCGGCTATCATTAGCATCACAACAGCGCCTATTATGTTTATAAAGCGAAAATCAGTAATCTGTTTCATAATTGGAAGTAAGATATCCATAAATGTGAAGGGCCGTGTAAAGTACGGGTGTGTAGATAACATCACAAACTCTTAAACAACATTTTTTGATGGGTATGTATCGACATCACCATACCGAATCCTGCCATCAACACTATCAATGCCGATCCCCCGTAACTGACTAAAGGCAAAGGAACACCGACTACGGGTAAAATTCCGCTAACCATGCCTATATTAACAAATAAATAAACAAATAGAATCAACATGATGCCTCCAACCATCACATGGCCAAACGTTGTCTGGGCATTGGCTGCAATCACCAAGCCGCGAGCAATGATGTACAAATAAAGTGCAAGCAAAATGAGTACACCGATCAACCCCAATTCTTCGGCTAACACAGCAAAGATAAAATCGGTATGCCGTTCTGGCAAAAATTCTAACTGGGACTGGGTTCCCTGCAACCAACCTTTACCAAATAGTCCACCAGAGCCAATTGCAATTTTCGACTGAATGATATGGTAACCAGCCCCTAGCGGATCAGATTTTGGATTTAGTAAGATCATGATGCGCTCACGCTGATAATCATACATAAAAAAAAACCAGAATAGGGGAATAAAGCTTGCTATTAACGTTGCTCCAACAATCATTAATCGACAACTCATGCCCGCTAAAAACAAAATAAACAAACCAGAGATGGCAACCAGAATCGACGTGCCTAAATCCGGTTGACTAGCAATGAGGAAGGTAGGAATAGCAATTAAAATCAAAGATTTTATAACATCTTTTAACGACGGCGGACAAACGTTTCGATTCATAAAACGTGCAACGATTAACGGTACAGCAATTTTAGCAACTTCAGCGGGTTGAAAATGAATAAAACCAAGATCTAACCAACGCTGTGCCCCTTTATTGATCTGACCGAAAACATCCACCATCAGTAATAACAGGATACAAATAATATAGAAATAAGGCGCCAAAATTTCATAAATACGCGGTGGAATTTGCGCCATTAACAACATAACCAACAAACCAAGGATTACCTGACCAATCCTTCTTGACATCATCACAGGGTTTTGGCCACTGGCACTCCATAATACTAAAGCACCATAAATCAATAGGGCGAGGATGCCCGCAAGAAGCGGCAGATCCAGATGCATCTTGTGGTGCAAGGCATTTTTTTTGTGATCCTCAGTCATGAAATCTTTTTCATAACCGTGACGAATAAGCAGAAGTCAAGGCACCGTGACAGCCGAAATTTTTGTTCCCAAGTAAGCACAGGAGGATGGCTTGTCCCCACGCCGCGCTGCAACAGCCTTGACTGCTTACTGGCCAAAATCACTTAAGTTCCTAGAAACAAGGGGTTTTCCCCTCTTCGCCGCCTTGGCTTTCACACGAAACACTTTGGGTATATTCCCGTCATTTTTTAATAAAACGTAATCGAGGATTTGGCGAGTAATGCTAGCAACCTCAGGGCCAGCTCCGTTTTCAAGAATAACAGTGACCGCAACAGAAGGATTATCAAAGGGAGCAAAAGCTATCATTAATTTATGATCACGAAGCTGCTCTGGCAGCTTATTAGGATTATAGGTTTTATAACTGTATAATTGCGCTGTTCCTGATTTTACTGCTGCTTTGTAATGAGTTCCCGCAAAAAACTTATAGGCCGTGCCGTTTGGACGATTAGCGACGCCAAACATACCATTTTTAACTATCTGCCAAAATCCAGCACGAATATCGCTAATCTGTTCTTGTATTTGCTGGCGCCAAGGTATGAAAATGCCATTCATCTTAGTATTCAGTAATAAATGTGGTGTTTTAACATTCCCGTTGTTGATTAAGGTAGTCAATGCCTTTGTCATTTGAACGGGGGTACTGGTCCAATATCCTTGACCAATTCCAATAGGAATAGTATCCCCCTGATACCAAGGTTTCTTATAACGTTTCTGTTTCCATTCTGGTGTTGGCATAATCCCGCTGTATTCTTCAGCTAAATCTATACCGCTATAATTGCCATAGCCGAATTTTTGCATCCACGCAGAAAGCTTATCAATGCCAATATCAAAAGCGAGCTGATAAAAAAAAGGATCCGATGATTCTTCTAGCGATTTAGTAATATTTATCCGACCATGTCCCCGTTTTTTCCAATCACGATAACGTTTTTTTGAACCTGGCAATTGCCACCAACCAGGATCAAAGAGACTGGTGTGTTGATTAATCACCCCAGTTGCTAATGCTGACACTGCAATATATGGTTTCACCGTTGATGCTGGTGGATAAGCCCCCTGAGTAGCTCGGTTGATCAGTGGACAATTTGGATTGTTTAACAGTTGTTGATAATCTTTAGTAGAAATACCGTCGACGAATAAATTAGGATCATAACTTGGATTAGAAACCAAGGCTAAAATGCCACCAGTGCGTGGATCACTGACGACAACAGCAGCACGACTACCTGTTAATAATTTTTCGATATAAATCTGCAAATTTACATCCACTGTTAAATAGAGATCATGGCCGACCTGAGAAGGCGATACATGTAACTGGCGAACAACCTTGCCATGATTATTCACTTCAACTTCTTCATAACCGAGTTTACCGTGCAGTACTGATTCATAAAAACGCTCTATACCCAATTTACCGATATCACGACTAGCACTATACTGGGCCAATACCCCTTTTTTATTTAGACGTTCAAGGTCTTTTTCATTAATCTTGGCGATATAACCTATAACATGCGTAAGGGCAGATCGATAAGGATAATAGCGACGTTGATAGGCCTTAATTTCAATACCGGGAAACCGAAACTGGTTAACAGCAAAACGTGCAACCTGTACTTCAGTTAGCGGGGTCTTCAAGACGACGGGAGCAAAGTGTGGTAAACGTTGGCGCTCTTTGTTGAACTTAGCAAGATCTTCATCATTAAGATCAACAATTGGCCGCAATGTCGCAAGTGTTGCAGCAAAATTCTTTGGCTTTTCTGATACCAGCTCCAGTTGATAAATGGTACGGTTAATGGCTAATGGTACACCGTTGCGGTCGTAAATGATGCCGCGACTTGGCGCGATAGGGATGACTTTAATACGATTTCCGTCAGAACGCGTCCGGTAATCTTCAACTTGCACAATTTGCAAATGATACAAATGAACGACCAGCAGTCCTGTTAATAACAAAATACCCAAAAAGGCTAACATCATGCGGCGAGTTAACAGGGCTAATTCACCCAAATAATCACGAAAAAGATTACATTTCGGTGTTAATGTACGGCTATAATCTAGTAAATAGGTACTAATCCCTCATCTCCTCCATCGCGAAATCTTGCCCCAAGCCTTTTCAGTGCCCAACATAAGCCAGGTTGATATTCATCTGGTAACAGGGGGGATAGCGCTTTTAGGGTATCTTGTAATGCCAAGACAGCGGGATCACTCACATTCAAATGCCCGACTTTACGGCTAGGGTACACTTCTTTTTCATACCAATGGAGATGTACCAATGGTAATGCTAACCATGCGGTATTAATGGGGGTACCAATCAAGTTGATCATCACTGATGGTATAACCTGCAGTGTTGGCAGTGGTAGGTCTAACAGTGCCCGCAAATGCAATTCAAACTGGCTAATAGAAGCACCGTTTTGTGTCCAATGCCCAGTATTATGGACACGTGGGGCCAATTCATTGATCAATAATTTGTTATCAACAACAAAACACTCCATTGCTATAACGCCAATATAATTCAATGTTTCCATAATGGCAGAAAGCATATTTTCTGCCTGCCGCTGTAAAGATGACTTAACGCTCATCCTAGCCACAGTAATACGCAGCATGCCGTTTTGATAAAAATTTTCAACAGTAGGGTAAAATACCATGCTACCGCGACTACTGCGCGCACCAACTAAAGAAATTTCGGCAGAAAATGTAATCCTTCTCTCAACAATACAAGTGCCATAAATCTCTGCTGGCAACGTCGATTGCTCACCTGAACGTACATACCACTGACTACGTCCGTCATAGCCCCCTGTGCGACGTTTAACAACCACAAATTCTCCCAAAGAAGCAAATACCTGTGACCATTCTTCCCTATTCGCTAGCAATTGCCAAGGAGCAGTGGCCAATCCGAGAACATCAATTAGCTTTTTTTGCGTCAGTCTGTCTGCTAAACGAGGGAAAATATCGCGATTAATAAAATTCGGATGGTTAGCCAGCTCAAGGATCAATGGTGTTTTTGGCCAGGATTCAATTTCAGCAGTAATAACAGCTTGTTGATAAGGCACTGTCTTAATTGTTGAATCTATACCTATCGGATAAACCGTAATCCCAAGTGGTTCACCAGCTTGCCGTAACATGCGCCCGAGCTGACCGTTACCTAATACAACAACCGGTTTCATGAAGCTTCTCGCGGATCAGGGTTTGCTAGCACTTCGTTTGTTTGCTGTTCACGCCAGGCTGCCAATTGTTTTAATAAACCTGTATCGTGCAACGCTAAAATTTGCACTGCCAATAAAGCTGCATTAGCAGCGCCCGCTTTACCTATCGCCAAGGTACCAACAGGGATTCCCCATGGCATTTGCACAATAGAATACAAACTATCCACTCCATTGAGTGCTCCAGTTTGTATTGGAACGCCTAGTACCGGAATTAAGGTTTTGGCCGCCAACATACCAGGGAGATGTGCTGCTCCTCCAGCACCCGCGATGATAACATTCAGACCATTTTGTTCTGCCTGCTCAGCAAAACTAAATAACTTAGCTGGAGTGCGATGAGCAGAAATAATGTCAATACAAAATGGTAACGTAAATATTCTGAGTATTTCAGCGGAAAATTGCATAGTAGCCCAGTCATTTTTGGATCCCATTACCAGTGCGATTTTAGTTTTGCCGACATCAGATTGAATATACCTGCTCATTACCGCCTTGAGTTCCATTCGAAGTGCTTTTGGTATGTTTTGAATAATGTTTAAAAAGAAAAGTACGTCAATTCAATAGACTCTGGACCAACTTTAATCACCGATCCTGTTTTGTGCCAAGCCCCTAGCACTGCCCGATGAACAGTGTGGGTATGCCATGTTATCTCGTGAATTGCTGGGCGATGAGTGTGGCCATGAATCATCCAATTCACAGGATATCGTTTAAACAGCCGAATGACAGCTTGGAGATTTACATCCATCATGGCCAGAGATTTAGTATTATTGCACTCTTGACTGCGGTTTCGCAGCAAGGTAGCAAGCCATAGCCGTACGTTAAGTGGCAACTGCAAAAATAATTTTTTAAACAACTGGTTACGCACTATTCGTCTAAAAAATTGATAATAGATATCATTGATGCAAAGTGTATCGCCATGCAAAATAACCAGCTTATGCCCATAAAGAGTCAGTACTTTTTCCTCTGGTAACAATGTTATCCCGGTTTCATCGGCAAAACCTGCCCCAAGTAAAAAATCTCGATTACCATGAATAAAATAACAGGCTACCCCGCAGCAATGTAATGTTTTTAATGCGCTGGTAATACGACGATGAAAAGAGGAACAATAATCATCGCCTACCCAAACTTCAAATAAATCCCCTAAAATATATAGAGCATCTGCATAAACAGCTTCCTGTGTTATAAAATGCAAAAAGCCCTCAACGACAGCAGGTCGTCGCTTATCTAAATGCAGATCGGCAATAAATAGCGTACTCATGCCAAGGCCAGAAGTGAAGCTATGTTGATGACGACTGTAGCCCTCATGAGAAAAGAAACTTGTTAACGGTTAGTCAATATTGCGCCATCTCAAGTACACCCAGACAGTAAATGGAGCATTTGAATTTCGTCAATAATAGTAATCTCCAATGCCTTAGCTTTCAATAAATTAGAGCCTGTGTTTTCGCCTGCTAGAACAAAATCCGTTTTTTTCGAAACATGGTTCTTAACGTTGGCACCTAAGGCAAGCAGATGAGTTTTAGCCTTTTCACGAGAGAGGCTGCGTAATGTGCCAGTCAGTACGACTGTTTTACCTAAGAATGGATTATCAATTTGTTGTGGAGGACTATCCGCTGCCCAATGAATATTGATTTCAGGTGAAATAAGCTCATCGATGATTTTCCGATGTTGTTGTTCCATGAAAAAACGAATGATGTGCTCTGCCACTACATCGCCGATCTCTGGTATGCTTGTCAACGTATCAATATTGGCCGTATATAAATTATCTATATTACAAAAATGCTTTGCCAAGCTAACCGCTGTTACCTGTCCTACTTCTTTAATCCCTAATGCATATAAAAATCGTGCAAAAGTGGTGCGTTTTGCTTTTTCCAAGGCGTTAAGGAGATTTTTCGCTAATTTTGGTCCCATATGCCCCAGACTAACCAGTTGATCAGAGGTCAAACGAAATAAGTCCGCAGGGGTCTTAACATAGTTTTTTTCTACTAATTTTTCGATGATTTTATTTCCCATCCCCTCAATATTTAACGCCCTGCGCGAAACGAAATGTTTTAACGCTTGTTTCCGTTGCGCTGCGCAAGTGAGTCCTCCTGTGCACCGTGCAATTGCTTGTCCGATGGTATAATCAATATCGGCACCACATACCGGGCAGTGCGTGGGAAAGATTATTGATCTGGCATTAATCGGTCGTTCTTTAAGTATGACGCTGATGATTTGTGGGATAACGTCACCTGCGCGCCGGATGACGACATTGTCGCCAATTTTCAGTCCAAGTCGCTTTATTTCATTAAAATTATGTAAGTTGGCATTGCTGACGGTAACACCTGCTATTTGTACTGGAACCAATTGAGCAACCGGTGTAATAGCCCCAGTACGGCCGGTGTTAAACAGCACATCATTAATTTTAGTTACCTGCTCTTGTCCTGGAAATTTGAACGCTGTCGCCCAGCGGGGAGCACGAGTTGTAAACCCCAATCTCTCTTGTAATGAGACATCGTCTACCTTGATAACGATGCCGTCGATATCAAAACCTAACAAGGCCCTGTTTCTCTCGACGGCACGATAGAAGTTAATGACCTCATGGCTACCGGTACAAAGTTGCACTTGCTTAGGTACCGGCAGCTTCCATGCTTTACATTCCATTAATCGTCGAAAATGGCTAGCAGGCAACTTTCCTCCTTCTAGCACTCCAACACCATGACAAAAAAAGAATAACGGACGTTGCGCTGTGATACTAGCATCAAGTTGACGCAATGAACCTGCAGCAGCATTACGTGGATTAGCGAATATTTTCCCACCTTCACGATGGCGCGCGGCGTTATTTAATTTGGCAAACCCTGCGCGTGACATCAAGATTTCACCTCGTATTTCAATACGTTGTGGAATATTATTTCCTGTGATGTACGGAGGAATGGATAAAATAGTCCGTATGTTAGCGGTGATATTTTCTCCAAACGTACCATCTCCCCGGGTGGCGGCATGCACTAATTTGCCATGTTCATACAACAGGCTTATGGCCACACCGTCCAACTTAAGCTCACAACAGAAAGTTAATGGCATTGTTATTTTTAGGCTTTCTCGGAGCCGTTTATCGAACGCCAGATAACCTTCTTCATTAAAGACGTTATCAAGAGAAAGCATCGGGAGGTAATGCTTGACTTGTTTACATTCCTTAATCGGGGAGGCACCCACTTGTTGTGTCGGTGAATTTGCATCAATTAAGTCTGGATATTCAGCTTCCAGTTCGTATAACTCAGCCATCATGCTATCGTATTGCGCATCTGGAATCTCTGGGGCGTCCAGCAGATAATACTGATAGTTATGATGGCGCAGCAATGTCCTTAATTGCTTTACTTTTTCAATGTGATTTGTGTGATTTGTTTTTTGAATGACAGTTTCCATTGGCATCAAATATCAATTTAACAAGCGGTCTAACACAGCACGAACACGTACTTTGTATTCTTCAAGTTTTTGTGGTGTCATCATATGTCGTTCATCGTCAAGCACCAACCCCCCCACATCGTCAGCTAGGCGTTGGGCTGATTGTAGCATTAGTTTAAAATTTTGCTTGGCATCCCCATAAGATGGCAGCCTCATAAAAATAGACACGCCCGGCGTTGAAAATTCTGACATAACACTAGGATTAAACGAACCGGGTTTGACCATATTGACCAAACTGAACAATATAGGCCCATTTCCTACAGAGCTGACATGGTAATGGAAAATTTTCATTTCACCGAAAAGAAACCCAGCTTGTAGAATACTTTGCAACAATAATTCTCCGCCAAGGTAGCCGCCTTGATGGGCGGCAACATGCAGCACTAACATCGCTTCTTTTTGTTCGCTCGGGGTAGTGTAGATATGTGAGGTAGCAATAGATCGCTGTGGTAAATTATCGATATGCTTTGCTGACACAACAGCTTTTTCTTCCTTATGGATAGGTATAATTGGTTGTTGCGGTAAGGCAGATTCAGTTGACAGCGCTTTATCAAGCCTAGGTGATAACCTATTATCTGTCAGCGGTGAATAGTTTTCCGTTCCCCAAGATGGGTTTGTATTAACTTGAGGTAAAGTGCTTTCTGATAAACCATGAGTTTCCTGAATATTAGGGGGTTTTTTATCTTGATTTCCCTGATAAGAATGACCTTGCAACTGCTCTTGCCTCGCATCAAGGTATGTCTGCTCTCCTATCTCTTCAGCAATAGACTTATCAATAGGACCATCTGGCAGCGTTCGCTGTTTAGTTGGCGCTGTAAAAAGGGCAGATCGCTCCCTTCGGAATGTCCATAGGCCGTGCAATAGGACCAAAAATATGGCTATTGCACCAGCGATCATTAAGGCCAGACGCAAATCTTGCATCATCGTTGTCTCTGTTGTTTCCAATATGTTGCTACATGCTTCATCGCTATCCATAAACTTTATTTGCCTGTGGGCACAAGTGCAAGCCTACGGCTATTTTTCTTTTTGCTTTGCCATTAGCGATATAATTCTGTCCATGCTTTATTAGATAGGATGAAATACGTTACTTCAGCATTACCTTAAAATTAGCACGATATTTCCTGATATACTGCCCAGGTTTATTTAACTGTTTGTGAATAACGAACAAAACGCGGCATAATAAGCATGCTTTGAAAAAGCAAGAAAAAATCAATGCACTGATGCAAAGACCTAACTGAGTATACAAGTATAGGAGCTACGTAAACGGCAGGCAGGCACACTACATAATACTACATATAGTAGATATGACAGTTTTACTGGCAATGGGGATACCTTATTTAGTGGTTATCCTTAAGTCCTAAAGCAATGCCTCCCAATCCAGGCTAAAATTTATTAACTGCACTAAACTTGCTACATAATGCAAATCTAATGAGGATGAAAAGACTATGTTTCATAAAGAAGTAATTATTACCCTGCCAGATGGCTTTCATATTCGCCCCTTGACAGCGCTGGTTAAGAAAACCAAAGAATTGACAAAGAATTTAGTTTGTGAAGACATTTATATTGCAAAAAAAGGTAAAGAGCATGAACGGGTCAATGCTAAAAGCTTATCTAAGTTACAGACTTTAGGGATAAGTAAACATGACGTTGTTATTGTTTCTGCTGAAGGCAAAGATGAACAACAAGTCGTTGAAAGTCTAGTAGAATTTATGGCAGAACTTGCCCAAAAAGAGCGCGCTGTGCTGTCGTAAGATAAGGAAGTTGTAGTCAACACGAGTCACAGGTAAGGTAACGTTATGATTTCAGGCATATTGGTATCACCAGGAATCGCTTTTGGCAAGGCGCTCTTATTGAAAGAAGATGAGATGAGGCTTAACCAAAAAAAAATCTCTGTCCATCAAGTAGTTCAAGAAATAGAACGCTTTAAAGTTGGTCGTGGAAAAACCGTCGAACAACTAGAAGCTATCAAGATCAAGGCAAATGAAAACCTAGGAGAAGAAAAGGCAGCCATTTTTGAAGGCCACATTATGCTTCTAGAAGACGAAGACTTAGAAGAAGAAATCATAGCGTTAATTACTAATGACCATACAAGCGCTGACTTAGCCGTTTATCGGGTAATTGAAAAGCATGCTAAAGAACTGGAGGCATTAGAGGATGAATATCTTAGAGCGCGTGCAGCTGATGTATACGATATCGGTAAACGATTGCTGAGAAATATTCTCGGTATGAGTACTGTTGATTTAAGTTTAATCAAAGATGAGGTGATTTTAGTAGCGCCAGATTTAACGCCATCCGAAACAGCACAGCTGAATTTGGATAAAGTGCTTGGTTTCGTTACTGATTTAGGTGGCAGAACGTCTCATACTTCTATCATGGCTCGTTCTCTTGAATTGCCAGCTATTGTCGCTACCGGTAATGTTACTAATAAAGTAGAAAACAATGATTATCTAATTCTTGATGCTGTTAACAATAAAATTTATGTTAATCCAATTCCCACAGTGATTAAAAAGCTGCGAGCGGTACAAAAACAGTATGTTACAGAGAAAAATGATTTGGCTAAATTAAAGGATCTACCTGCCATTACCTTGGATGGTTATCGGGTTGAGCTGAGCGCTAACATTGGGACAGTGCGTGATGTGGCTGGCGCTGAACGCAATGGTGCTGAAGGGATCGGTTTGTATCGTACAGAATTTTTGTTTATGGATCGCACTGGATTGCCTAATGAAGAAGAACAATTCCAGGCTTATAAGTCTGTTGCGCAAGCCATGGGGACGTTGCCTGTCATCATTCGTACCATGGATATCGGCGGGGATAAAGATCTGCCTTATATGAACTTACCAAAGGAGGACAACCCTTTTCTTGGTTGGCGTGCTATTCGTATTTGTCTAGACCGTAAGGAAATTTTGCATATTCAATTACGTGCTATTTTACGTGCATCAGCCTTTGGTAAGTTGCGGGTTATGTTCCCGATGATCATCGCTGTTGAAGAAGTGTTAGTGTTGAAAAAAGAGTTTGAATTCTTAAAAGATCAATTAAGATCGGAAAAGCAACCCTTTGACGAAACCATTGAAGTCGGCGTTATGATTGAAACACCGGCGGCAGCGACCATTGCCCATCATTTGGCGAAAGAAGTGGATTTTTTTAGTATTGGAACAAATGACTTAACACAGTATACCTTAGCAGTAGATCGAGGTAATGAGCTTATTTCCCATCTTTACAATCCTATGTCTCCTGCTGTCTTAACCTTGATTAAGCAAACCATTGATGCTTCTCATGCAGTAGGTAAGTGGACAGGCATGTGTGGTGAACTTGCTGGTGATGAACGAGCAACGCTTTTGCTGTTGGGCATGGGACTTGATGAATTTAGTATGAGTCCGGTTTCCATTCCCCGTATCAAAAAAATCATTCGCAACGCCACGTTTAAAGATGTAAAAGTGCTAGCAGAACGGGCGTTGTCTCAACCAACTGCACAAAAATTGATGAATGTTCTCAATACGTTTGTTGAAGAAAAAGCACTCTGCTAAATAATAGACCTCTTTCTCTTTCTAAATTGTTACGCCTGTGGAGGAGAGCGCGAGACGACCGGGCTACTGCAATCTTTGTTTCCGGGCGAGTACATGAGGATGGCTTATCCTCGCCCAACGTGCAGCATTGCACCAGGAGTAAGTTTCGAAAGATAGGGCTAATGGAACGATATATGAACGCAAACAGTAGTGTTGTCAACATTATACACAAAAAATAATGCCTTCATCGAAATTGCCTCACCTTTATTTGGCGAGGTGATCGATATCAAGAAGGTGACAAATATTTTCTTTGCCGAGAAAATTATTGGAGATGGCGTTGCTATTAAGTCCTTTGAAAATAGAATCTTGTCCCCTGTTGATGGTGTTATCAGTAAAGTTTTTTCCAGTTGTCATGCCTTTTCAATGAAATCCAATCAAGGTATTGAATTATTTATTCATTGCGGTATTAATCCCATTAACCTAGAAGGCGAAGGTTTTCATTTTTTTGCTAAAGAAGGTCAGCGGGTTGAAAAGGGAAATAGTATTGCCGCACTTGGCCAGCATTTTTTTCTAGAAGAAGGCAAACCGATTTTGATTCCAATACTTATTTCCAATATGGAGGAGATAAAGATATTGGTTAAAGCAGCTGGTCGCCTGACGTCAGGCAACCATCCTATTATGTACGTTAAGAAGTAATCTATTTCAGTTCATACATCCCTTCTTTTTCAAATTTCCGCTCTGTTAGCGGCAAAGAGAAGCCTAATCACTGAAGTTTCTAGGATCGAGAGCCCCTTTCCTGCCTTGCGACCAGGCGCCATATTTTTGATATATCTCCCAACAAAAACACTTATTTATTTTATTGTTAATTTAATAATCTACTAATTATTATAATAACCAATTAACATTAATTATCATAATGTTAATCTTACATCCATAACATAAAAGCATGGATATCTTGAAGGATAATGAGCAAATTTACTACTAAATACAGTTAAATTACCATAAAGCTAGCTTGACAACCTTTTCGTCCTATCCGTAAACTCTTTGTATGGGTATTTGTGGGATAAAGTGGTAACCATGGGGGTATGGCGAATATGTTCCGTGGGGCGACGCTGGTCAACCTCGATGCCAAGGGAAGGTTTGCTGTTCCTACCCGCTATCGGGGATTACTCAACGGGGAATGGCAAGGTCGTATGGTTTGTACCATCGATATTCATCAACCATGCCTGCTGCTGTATCCATTAGTTGAGTGGGAGACGATTGAAGAGAAATTATCTCGTTTATCGAGTATGAATCCTGCTGAGCGCCGTGTGCAAAGACTGTTACTCGGGCACGCTAATGAGTGCCAGATGGATAACGCTGGGCGCTTATTGATAAATGTTACATTACGTCAACATGCCAGTGTTACTAGAGCAGTGATGCTGGTTGGACAATTCAACAAATTTGAATTGTGGGATGAACAAATTTGGTATCAACAAATTCAAGGCGATATTAAGGCAGAGCTGTCTTCTGCCCAATCATTACCAGAACGACTGCGGGGGTTGTCATTATAAATGATGACAAAAAATGATGAGCACATTACGGTATTACTGGATCAGGCCGTTGAGAGCTTAAATATTCATCAAGATGGCATTTATATTGACGGTACCTTTGGACGTGGTGGACATGCCCGTCTTATTTTATCTCGATGTGGACCGAATGGGCGTTTGTTGGCGATAGATCGCGATCCAGAAGCGATAATGGCCGCTCAATCCATTACCGACCCACGTTTTTCCGTTGTTTATGGCTCATTTGCCAATCTATCTCGTCATAGCAGACTGCACGATATATCTGGCCGGGTTAATGGGGTGTTATTAGATCTTGGTGTTTCTTCCCCGCAGTTAGATGATCCAGAGCGTGGGTTTTCGTTTATGCGCGATGGTCCTTTAGATATGCGCATGGATACTACCCAAGGTCTATCAGCTACACAATGGTTGGCTAAAGCACGAGAAAGCGATATTGCCTGGGTATTAAAAACCTATGGTGAAGAGCGTTTCGCAAAACGCATTGCTAGAGCCATTGTCAAACGTAATGAGATAGCACCAATAACCCGTACAAAAGAGTTGGCTGACTTGATAGCAGGCGCGATACCGGTACATGAAAAATATAAGCATCCTGCTACCCGCAGTTTTCAGGCTATTCGTATTCATATCAACGGTGAATTAGAAGAACTCAAACGCGGTTTACACGCAGCCCTTGATATTTTAGCCCCTGGAGGGCGCTTATCTGTTATTAGTTTTCACTCATTAGAGGATCGCATGGTGAAACGATTTATTCGCGATAATAGCCGTGGGCCACAAGTGCCGGCAGGCTTAGCAGTAACAGAAGCACAGTTATGTAGCCGAGGGAAATGTATCTTAGAATCTGTTGGAAAGATTCTGCCATCCCGGGAAGAAATCGCTAATAACTCTCGTTCTCGCAGTTCTTTTTTGCGCGTAGCACAGAAAGTGAGCGCATGATTGAGCATAAACGCTACGGACTACTAGGCGTCATCGGTAGTGATTTATTACGTCATGGCCTCCTTCCCTTAGCGCTGTTATTGGCAGTGTTACTATCAGCCCTATCGGTGGTGGCGGTTTCGCATCGTACGCGTTTATTGACCGCTGAACGAGAACAGTTAATCTTGAGGGAAAATGCGTTAGATATTGAATGGCGCAACCTTATTTTAGAAGAAAATTCTCTGGGCGAAAGTACTCGTGTAGAACGTATCGCCGTGGAAAAATTGAATATGCGACATGTTTATCCATCGGAAGAGAATATTGTGGTTAACCATTAGCTATCCCGTTGCCTTTCAAATGACCGCTATGTTGACGGGCAAGGGGTAAGCCAGAATCACTTAAGCCTAGGATCAAGGGTTCCACCCCCCCGATCGCCTACTGCAATTTAAAATACTGCGGGTATAACTGCTATTGTGATACCAACTGCCAGGATGATCATGAAGAGTGCTTATGCCAGTAAACTAAAATATCAAGAACAACAAACCTGTTTTGTTGGTTGGCGTTTTGCCTTACTGCGCACTTGTATTGGGTTAATATTACTAGGGCTACTGTTGCGGCTAGGCTATTTGCAAGTCATTAATCCAGATAAATTGGTGCACGAAGGCAATATGCGTTCCTTGCGGGTACAATCTGTCCCCGCTTCGCGCGGAATAATCAGTGATAGAACTGGGCGACCGCTCGCTGTCAGCGTGCCCGTCAGTGCGGTCTGGGCAGATCCTAAAGAATGGAGTGAACATAACGAAAAACACGAAGATTCCCGCTGCCAGGCGTTGTCCGATGTATTGAATATTCCGTTAAATCAGTTAATTAAGCGAATTCATGCTAATCCTAAAGGGCGTTTTGTCTACCTAGCGCGTCAAGTTACCCCCTCTGTAGGGGATTATATTCGTCGCCTCAAATTACCTGGTATCTACCTTAGCCAAGAATCACGCCGCTATTATCCAACAGGTCAAGTTATGGCACAGCTTATTGGTTTTACCAATATTGATGGCCATGGTATCGAAGGGGTTGAAAAAAGTTTTGATAGTTGGTTAACAGGCCAACCTGGGGAACGCACGGTACGCAAGGATCGCTATGGCCGGGTCGTCGAGGATGTTTCCTCTGTAGACAGTCTTGCAGCGCATAATTTGGTATTAAGTATCGACGAACGCCTGCAATCCTTGACGTATCGTGAATTAAGTCACGCTATCGCGCTTAATAAGGCAGAATCCGGCACGGCTGTTCTGGTAGATGTCAATACTGCTGAAGTGTTAGCGATGGCTACTAGTCCTTCCTTCAACCCAAATACGCTAGCGGATACCCCAAAGGAAGTGATGCGTAATCGAGCGATAAGCGATATTTTTGAGCCTGGTTCTACAGTCAAACCCATGGTGGTGATGACAGCTTTGCAGCGCGGCATCATTCAAGAAAATAGTATATTAAAAACATTGCCCTACTACATTCATGGCCATGAAATCAAGGATGTAGCACGTTATCCAAGATTGTCGGTGACTGGGATTTTGCAAAAATCAAGTAATGTTGGTGCATCAAAGTTAGGGCTAGCCATGCCATCCTCCGCCCTAGTAGAAACCTATTCACGTTTTGGATTGGGAAAATCGACCAACATGGGGTTAGTGGGTGAAAGTCGCGGCATATATCCGCGAAAAAAATACTGGTCTGACGTAGAGAGAGCGACCTTCTCTTTTGGTTATGGCTTGATGGTAACACCGTTACAATTGGCACGCGTCTACGCAACGCTAGGCAGTATGGGGATTCTGCGCCCATTATCCATTACCAAAGTTGATCCCCCAGTGATGGGGGAACGCATTTTTCCTGCTTCACTAGTGCGTACTGTGGTCAAGATGATGGAAACGGTTGCTTTGCCAGGAGGAGGAGGAACGAAGGCAGCGATTAAAGGTTATAGAATTGCTGTTAAAACTGGCACTGTCAAAAAAGTGGGAGTGAATGCTAAGTATGTTGATAAATATATTGCCTATACAGCAGGTATTGCTCCAGCTAGTAACCCCAGGTTCGCACTGGTAGTAGTCATTAATGAACCACAGGCCGGAAAGTATTACGGGGGGGCAGTGTCTGCGCCCATTTTTAGCGCCATTATGGGTGGGGTATTACGTACCATGAACGTTGAACCGGATGCCTTATAATTTACGTGACCTACTGGCTCCGCATGGAATCAGGGCACCCGCCTTGCTGTTACGAGAGATGGTATTAGATAGCCGTATGGTGGAATCCGGAGACGTATTTGTCGCTATTGTTGGCCACCAAAAAGATGGTCGACACTATATCGCGCACGCTATCGCACAAGGCGCAGTTGCCGTCATTGCTGAAGCACAAGGCGTAGCGACGACAGGCAGTCTCCATTTATGTCAGGATGTACCGATTATTTATGTAGATGATCTCAATAAACGGTTATCTGCTCTTGCCAGCCAGTTTTATTATCATCCAGCTAAATCATTGCGATTAGTTGGCGTGACTGGAACGAATGGTAAAACCACCACGGCAACACTATTGAGCCAATGGGTACAAGCATTGAGGGAAAAGAGCGGACTGATGGGTACAATGGGCTACGGCCTGCTTGGTGCGTTACATCCTACGTTGAATACCACCCCTTCAGCAATAGATACGCAGCGCGGATTGCGCGACTTGGTGACATTAGGAGTCAATTTTGTCGCTATGGAAGTGTCTTCTCATGGTTTGGCTCAGCATCGTGTTAATGCGTTGCCTTTTGCCGCCACGCTATTTACCAACTTAACGCGTGATCATCTCGATTATCATCATGATATGACAAGCTATCAGGCAGCAAAATGGCAGTTATTTTCGTCCTGTCAATCAGATCAAAAAATAATCAACGTCGATGATTCGGTAGGTTATCGTTGGTTAAGTCAATTAGCAGATGCCGTGGCTGTTAGCATGGAAAATAAATTGCCATCAGGTTGGGGGGGGCGTTGGTTGCTAGCACGTTCTGTTCATTATCATGAGGCAGGGGCCAGCGTTACTTTTTCTTCCAGTTGGGGCGAAGGGAAATTGAGTACTCGATTAATAGGGGCGTTTAACGTAAGCAATCTCATATTGGCACTAGCAACCTTGCTATCGCTGCAGTACCCGCTAGCTAAATTGCTAAAAGCAGCGCCACAGCTGCAACCTGTTTGCGGGCGCATGGAGGTATTTAGCGCGCCAGCTAAACCAACCATAATCGTCGATTATGCCCATACTCCAGATGCGTTAGAAAAAGCGTTAATCGCAGCGCGGTTACATTGTAAAGGTCAATTGTGGTGTGTGTTCGGTTGTGCTGGGTTACGAGATAAGGGAAAACGTTCCATTATGGGAGGGATTGCTGAGCAACTTGCCGATCATGTTGTAGTGACTGAAGATAATCCGAGAACAGAATCGTCACAAATCATTATTCAAGATATTTTGCTTGGATTTATTGATGCGAAACAGGCATGCGTCATTCATGATCGTATAGCGGCAATAAGCACTGCCATTAAGGAGGCGGCAGAGCCTGATCTCATATTGATCGCTGGTAAAGGGCATGAAACCTATCAAATAGTGGGGCAACGTCGCGTAGAATATTCGGATCGTACCCTTGTCGCACATTTGCTTGGGATGGTGGCATGATACCGGTTTCTTTACGAACCTTGGCGTGGGTCCTAAAGGCAACAATAGTGACCAGGGACATCTATGACGTTCAGGTTCATCTAGTTTCAACGGATACTCGTGAGATCACTTCTGGCAGTTTGTTTATTGCCTTACAAGGAAAGCGTTTTGATGGCCATGATTTTGCTGAAGATGCCTTGTTGAAAGGAGCTAGCGCGTTATTGCTCAGCAAACCCTTGGCGGTAAACCTTCCGCAACTTATCGTGAAAGATACTCGCTTAGCATTAGGCCAACTGGGTGCTTGGGTGCGTCGACAAGTGCCCACACTGGTGGCCGTTGTTACCGGCTCTTCAGGTAAAACCTCGGTAAAAGAAATGACAGCGGCCATTTTGCGCCAGTTTGGCAAGGTACTTTGCACCGCTGGTAACTGTAATAATAATATTGGCGTGCCGCTTACTTTATTGGGCCTAACTCCTGAACATGATTTTGCCGTTATCGAATTGGGCGCAAATCATTTTAATGAAATAGCTTATACGGTCAACTTGACGGCTCCTCAGGTAGCGCTGATTAATAACATATCAGCCTCGCATCTGCAGGGTTTTGGTTCCTTACTCGGCGTTGCCAAAGCTAAAGGGGAAATATTTACAGGATTACCAGATGATGGTATGGCTATCATCAATGCTGACAGCCATGACTGGCCGCAGTGGCAAACCATGATCGGCAATAGAAAATGCTGGCGTTTTTCTTTACGACAAAGCGAGTCGGTTGAGTTTTTTGCCACTGATATACTGTTACGCCCGGGCACTACTCATTTTACCCTACATTCTCCGTTTGGCGCGATAGCTATCGATTTATCATTACCAGGGGAACATAGTGTAGCAAACGCCTTAGCAGCGACAGCATTAGCCATGTTTGTCGGGGCAGATCTGTGCGCCGTCAGGGAGGGATTAGCCAAATTGCAGCCCATATCAGGACGTCTCTCCCCTATCCCCCTTGGTGCCGGAAAATTGCTGTTAGACGATACATATAACGCCAATGTTGGTTCTATGTCTGCTGCCCTACACACGTTGGCAACCATGCCCGGCTATCGGGTAATAGCGGTAGGAGATATGGCAGAACTAGGAGATAAAGCTCAGGCATGCCACGCTCAAGTAGGTAACATGGTTCGGCAGGTAGGAATAGATAAAGTCCTGAGTATTGGGATATTAAGCAAACAACTAAGCGATGCTAGTCATCAGGGGGAACATTTTCAGGACAAGAACGCATTAGTGGCTCGCTTATCTGCCTTACTAGATGAACATCAAACCATCACGTTGT
Source organism: Achipteria coleoptrata (assembly GCA_000988765.1). Classification (NCBI taxonomy): domain Eukaryota; kingdom Metazoa; phylum Arthropoda; class Arachnida; order Sarcoptiformes; family Achipteriidae; genus Achipteria; species Achipteria coleoptrata. Next base: position 54,926 of record LBFM01013154.1, on the reverse strand, counting down.
TAATAAAAGGCTCCCGTAGTGTTGCAATGGAAAATGTCGTGCGTCAATTACAGGAAAAAACGCTATGTTAGCTTGGTTAGCCAGCTATTTAGTTAAATTTTATTCCGGATTTAACGTTTTTTCCTATTTAACCTTTCGGGCCATTATTACTTTGTTGAGTGCGTTGGGCATTGCTTTGTGGATGGGACCACATTTGATAGCTTCATTGCAGAGATTACAAATTGGTCAAGTGGTGCGTAACCATGGCCCCAAATCACATTTAAGCAAAAGTGGTACCCCAACAATGGGGGGAATTATGATTTTGATCTCAATCATTGTTTCAGCGCTCATGTGGGTGAATCTCTCCAATCCTTATGTCTGGTATGTGCTATTTATTTTACTAGGCTACGGAACAGTCGGGTTTGTTGATGACTATCGTAAGGTAATGCGTAGAAATACTCAGGGATTGGCAGCGCGCTGGAAATGTTTGTGGCAATCAATTATCGCCTTAACGGCTCTTGTTGCCCTGTACAATATGGGGCATGGCACGTCTGCAACACAGTTAGTGGTGCCGTTTTTTAAAGAAATCATGCCACAGTTAGGATGGTTATATATCCTGCTGGGTTATTTCGTCATTGTTGGTAGCGGTAATGCGGTAAATCTGACGGATGGTCTGGATGGTTTAGCTATTATGCCAACGGTATTTGTCGCCGTCGGTTTTTCACTGGTTGCCTGGGCGACAGGAAACGTTAACTTTGCAAATTACTTGCATATTCCTTATCTGCGTCACGCTGGCGAACTCGTGATAATTTGTAGTGCTATCGTTGGAGCAGGGTTAGGATTTTTGTGGTTTAACACCTATCCGGCTCAAATCTTTATGGGTGATGTAGGCTCGCTTGCACTCGGAGGAGCGTTAGGGACGATTGCGGTGCTGCTACGTCAGGAATTTTTGTTATTGATTATGGGCGGTATTTTTGTTCTTGAAACCTTGTCAGTCATCTTGCAGGTTAGCTCATTCAAATTGCGTGGTCAGAGAATTTTCCGTATGACACCTATTCATCATCATTATGAACTTAAGGGCTGGTCAGAACCGCAGGTAATCGTACGTTTTTGGATAGTATCGATGATGTTGGTCTTAATTGGTTTAGCCACGTTGAAGGTACGCTAATAATGTACACAAAAAGTATCTTGAATTGCCGCAAGGCAGCAAAGGAAGGAGCCCTTGATCGTAGATACGTGGATAACTACTGTGGATAACTACTGTGGATAACTACGTGATTCCGCCTCCCCCTGTAACCAATAGAGTTGCAGGTTGAAAGGCGAGGAGGGACATCGCTACCAGGGCAAACAAGTGGTAGTTGTCGGGTTAGGACGCACGGGGTTGTCTTGCATTGATTTTTTCATTGCTTGTGGGGTAGTGCCACGTGTGACAGATACTCGTATTCATCCACCGGAATTAGCAGCGTTACCTTCTGGGATACCCTGTTGTTTAGGCAAACTTAATTTGCAATGGTTATTGGCAGCAGACTTAATTGTTGTCAGTCCTGGTGTTGCATTAACGATGCCCGCGTTACGTATTGCACGTGAGGCAAGGATAGATATTATTAGCGACATCGAATTATTTTGTCGCGCAACCCAGACGCCGATTGTTGCTGTTACCGGTTCTAATGGTAAAAGCACCGTGTCTACCTTAGTAGGAGAAATGGCTCGCGATGCAAGTTGGTCTGTAGAGGTAGGGGGCAATATTGGCCTGCCTGCACTGGGGTTGCTCAAACGTTCAGCCCAGTTAATAGTATTAGAATTGTCTAGTTTTCAACTAGAGACCACGACGAGTTTACGAGCTGCAGCAGCAACCGTTTTAAATGTTACTGAAGAACATATGGATCGTTATCCAAAAGGAATAGAGCAGTATCGTGCTGCTAAATTACGCATTTATGAGCATGCTAGGCGCTGTGTTATCAATGCCGATGACCCGCTGAGCATGCCATTGCAAGGTACTGACAGCCATTGTGTTAGTTTTGGAATTCTCGATACAGCAGCTGACTATCATCTGAGCACAAAAACTACCGGTGTCTGGCTTGCGGTATCAGGTAAGCCGATCTTAAATACCAGTAAAATGAAACTCATCGGGCATCATAACTACAGCAATGCTCTGGCAGCATTAGCACTAGCGGATGCCGTGAATATCCCTCGTTCATCGAGTCTTAGAATACTCAGGATTTTTCCTGGCTTAGCGCATCGTTTTCAATGCGTTTTTGAAAATAACAACGTGCGCTGGATAAACGATTCAAAATCTACCAACGTCGCCAGCACAGCAGCAGCATTGAAGGGATTACAGGTACGAGGCACTTTGCATTTACTATTGGGAGGCTTAAGCAAAGGTGCTGATTTTTCAGCATTAAAAATTTTCTTGCAACGGGAACGTATCCACTTGTGGTGTTTCGGGCACGATGGTAAATCGTTGGCACAGTTATGCCCACAGGTATCTACGTTGACAACGACAATGGAACAAGCCATGAGACAATTGGCTGGGTTATTGCAACCACATGACCTGGTGTTGTTATCTCCTGCCTGTGCTAGTTTGGATCAATTTTCTAATTTTGAGCATCGTGGCACCGAGTTTAGCCTTTTGGCAAGAGAACTTGGCTAATGAAAACCAAATATCAACAGGTTAGAAAACACCGGGGCGAAACAGGGGGGGATATGCATACAGGCGGTATGATGCTTTATGACCGCCAATTATTTTGGCTGACACTGGGCTTGATGGTCATTGGCTTTGTGATGGTAACATCCGCCTCTATCCCTGTCGGGCAACGCCTAGCAAATGACCCGTTCTTATTTACTAAACGAGATGCCCTATACCTTGGGTTATCATTGGGTTTAGCGACAATTGTCTTAAGTATCCCCATGAGTATCTGGGAACGTTATAGCTACATGATGCTATGGGGTTCTATTGCTATGCTGTTGATTGTATTCATGATGGGAAATACAGTGAACGGGGCGGCCAGATGGTTCTCTTGGGGGCCAGTACATATTCAACCTGCTGAATTTTGTAAATTGTCTTTGTTTTGTTACTTATCTCGTTACCTAGTGCGTAGAACGTGCGAAGTTCGTAAAAGTTTTTGGGGGGTTTGCAAACCTTTTGGGTTAATGATGCTGCCTGCAGCACTGCTGGTAGCACAACCAGATTTCGGTACTCTGGTGGTATTGTTCGTTACCACATTAGTGCTACTGTTCTTAGCTGGTGCTAAATTCTGGCAATTCTTACTGATCATTGTATCTGGTGCTTTCTTTGTTTATTTGCTGATTATTGTTGAGCCCTACCGTATGCGGCGGGTCACGTCATTTCTCAATCCTTGGGAAGATCCTTTTGGCAGTGGATATCAATTAACTCAATCCCTCATGGCTTTTGGTCGTGGTGAATTTTGGGGACAGGGTTTGGGCAATTCAGTACAAAAATTGGAGTATTTACCAGAGGCGCATACGGACTTTATTTTCGCCATTTTAGGGGAAGAGCTCGGCTATTTTGGGGCAGCGTTAATATTATTGATGATATTTCTTGTGTCTTTTCGTGCGATATCTATTGGCTCTCATGCATTACAGCGTAATCAGCGATTTTCTGGATTTTTAGCCTGTGCAATTGGTATTTGGTTTAGTTGTCAAACATTAATTAATGTTGGGGCAGCAGCGGGAGTATTGCCAACAAAAGGACTCACTTTACCACTGATAAGCTATGGGGGTTCCAGCCTATTAATGATGTCCATTGCCATTGTATTGCTACTGCGAATTGATTTTGAAACGCGTATAGCGCAAGCGCAAGCATTTATCAGGAACCGCTAACAGACCTGTCTCAACCCTGATAACTATGGAGAAGTTAAGGTACACCTGATAGGCTGCCGCCATCTTCATTCCCACAAAGCATGGGGATGGCTTGTCCTTTGGCAACGCAGCATTATTCCAGGCAGTCGGTTTGGAAAGAAGTCTAATGAATGACACTAGCAAACAATTGATGGTAATAGCAGGCGGCACGGGGGGGCATGTTTTCCCTGGTTTGGCGGTAGCGCATTATCTGATGGCCCAAGGTTGGCAAGTACGCTGGCTCGGTACTGCCGATAGAATGGAAGCAAATCTGGTAGCACAGCAGGGTATTAATATTGATTTTATCCAAATCGCTGGGTTGCGCGATAAGGGGATAATATCTCAACTAATTATTTTTATTGCTATTTTTCGCGCTATTTATCAGGCATGGATACTGATACATCAGCATCGACCTGATGTGATATTAGGTATGGGAGGATATGTATCAGGGCCTGGATGTTTAGCGGCATGGTTACATGGGATACCCGTGGTGTTGCATGAGCAAAATGCAGTGGCGGGCTTAACCAACCGTTTGTTGGCTAAGTTTGCCAAAAAAACATTGCAAGCCTTTCCAGGCGCCTTACCTCGTGCGCATGCTATCGGTAATCCTGTGCGCCCTGATGTACTAGCGTTACCGTTGCCTACTGTGCGTTTTGCCAACCGTACAGGACCAATACGGGTGCTCGTCATAGGGGGGAGTCAGGGAGCTGCTATCTTAAATAAGATTATGCCTCAGGTAGCTGCCTGTTTGGCAGAAAAAATATTCTTATGGCATCAAGTGGGTAAAGGTTCCCTCAACCCTGTTTTGAGAGCCTATGCGCAGATTAATCAAACCGATCACCAGGTAACTGAATTTATAGATGATATGGCACAGGCATATGGTTGGGCGGATGTCGTGGTGTGCCGGGCTGGGGCCCTAACGGTCAGTGAAGTGGCTGCAGTAGGATTATCGGCAATATTCGTCCCTTTCCCGCATAAGGACCGTCAACAATACTGGAATGCCCGCTCCCTTGAACAAATAGGGGCGGCAAAAATTGTAGAACAGTCGCAGTTTACCGCAAATGTAGTCAGCGATTTACTGTTACGATGGGATCGTCCGCAGTTACTATGGATGGCTAGACAGGCGAGGACTGCAGCGATCCCTGATGCCACTGAACAGCTAGCAGGCGTCCTGATAGCAACAGCCGTAAAATAAATAAATCATATCTACTTAAGGCTTCCAATTAACAGAACATTGATTTTTAAAAGTAATAACAAACGTGAATGCACAACAATTGATAACATTACGTACCATGGTGCCAGAAATGTCTCGTGTCAAACGTATCCATTTTGTTGGTATTGGTGGCGCAGGAATGGGTGGAATCGCTGAAGTATTGGCTAACGAAGGGTATGAAATTAGCGGTTCTGATTTAGTACCCAACCTCGTCACCCAGCAATTAACGCTCTTGGGAGCACAAGTTTATTTTTATCATGCTGCAGAAAACATCCGCGATGCAAGTGTTGTCGTGGTTTCAAGCGCTATCGCACCAGACAATCCAGAAATTATTGCTGCCCACAAAGCACGTATTCCTGTTATCCGCCGGGCGAAGATGTTAGCTGAACTCATGCGCTATCGCCATGGGATCGCTGTTTCAGGGACACACGGCAAGACGACGACTACAGCGATGATAGTAGGTATTTATGCAAAAGCGGGTTTAGACCCAACCTTTGTTAATGGTGGATTGGTTAAAGCAGCAGGCAGACATGCCTATTTAGGACTTAGCCGCTATTTGATTGCTGAGGCAGATGAAAGTGATGGTTCCTTCCTACATTTGCACCCTATGGTAGCGATCGTAACTAATATTGAAGCTGAGCATCTGGATAACTATGAGGGCAGCTTTGATAAATTAAAACAAGCGTTTGTTAGCTTTTTACATAATTTACCTTTCTATGGCTGGGCCGTCATGTGCATTGACGATCCAGTGATATCTCAGCTGCTAATACCAGTAGGTCGTTACATTATTACTTACGGTTTTAGCAAGAACGCAGATATACGAGTGACTAATTATCAACAAATTGGCACACAGGGTCGCTTCACTTTACAGCGACAACATAAACCCGCAATGGACGTCATATTAAATGCCCCCGGACGGCATAATGCCCTTAATGCAGCGGCAGCAGTAGCGGTTGCAACAGAGGAAGGGATTGCTGATGAAGATATATTGTATGCGTTAATGAATTTTCAAGGCACTGGCCGGCGTTTTGATGTGCTGGGGCATTTTCCATTAGGTCCGATTAACGGTAAAGAGGGTAGCGTTATGTTGGTTGATGATTACGGGCATCACCCTACCGAAGTGAACGTGACGATTCAAGCTGCTCGCGCTGGCTGGCCAGACAGACGGATTGTGATGTTATTCCAGCCTCATCGTTATACTCGTACCCACGATTTGTACCAGAGTTTCGTTCATGTGCTATCTCAGGTTGATGTATTACTCATGTTAGATGTCTACGCAGCAGGCGAGGTGCCTATTTTAGGAGCCGATAGCTACTCGTTATGCTGTGCCATTAGGCATCATGGAAAAATAGATCCTATATTGATCGCAACACCGCAGGAAATCCCCTGTGTTTTGGCGGGCTTACTTAACAGCAACGATCTCATTTTAACTCAAGGTGCAGGCAATATTGGTAACATTGCTCGCCGCCTAGCTGAATTAAAATTACTGCAGCCGACGAGGAAAAAGCACTATGGCTGAGAAGGTTGCCGTATTGATGGGCGGTAATTCTGCAGAACGTGAGGTATCCTTATTATCAGGCCAAGCGATACTGGCTGGGTTACAAGAAGCGGGTATTGATGCCTATGCTATAGACACTCAATATTTCCCTCTGATACAACTAAAAGAGAAAGGTTACCATAAGGTATTTATTGCTCTTCACGGTCGTGGTGGTGAGGATGGTACTATACAGGGGGTATTGGAATTTCTTCAGCTGCCTTATACAGGTAGCGGTGTTATGGCTTCCGCGCTAGCAATGGATAAATTGCGCAGCAAATTAATATGGCAGGCCTGCGAATTACCTGTAATCCCTTGGATAACCTTAACCCGTCAACAATTTGAGCAACATAGCCACAATCCTTTGTCCTTAGATATTAGTAAACTTGGTTGGCCAGTATTTGTTAAACCAAACAAGGAAGGCTCTAGCATTGGAGCAAGCAAAGTAAATCATAGCGGCGAGTTATCGTGCGCACTGGAAAAGGCTTTTTATTACGATACTGATGTATTAATTGAAAAATATTTAACCGGACCGGAATATGCCTGCGCCATTTTAGGGAATAACGTCTTACCTTCTGTTCGGATTCAGCCAGCAGGAGAGTTTTATGATTACGAGGCAAAATATTTTTCAAACGATACAAAGTATTTTTGCCCCAGTGGGTTGACTGATCATGAAGAGAGAAAATTAGCACGATTAGTGAAACGAGCCTATTGCGTTTCTGATTGTCGGGGTTGGGGTAGGGTGGATGTGATGAAAGATACTGATAACAGTTTTTATTTGCTTGAAATCAATACTTCACCTGGGATGACAACCCACAGTCTGGTGCCAATGGCAGCGCGTCAACAGGGCATCAGTTTTTCGCAGCTGGTAACAAAAATTTTATATTTAGCGAGTTGATATGTTGCAAGCTGTCTTAAAACCACATGAGCGAATTTTTGAGAAAAACAAAATAGTGCGGCATAGTGTGCTGAAATTGACACAGCTATTTTTTTTTCTGACTGTCTTGGGAGCAATATCTTGGAATTGCTGGGTGCTTATCAGTTGGCTAAAAGAGGCAAATCATGTCCCACTTGCCAAGTTGACAGTAACGGGCGAACGGCATTACACCACCCTAGACAATATACGCCAGGCAATTCTAGCAATAGACCCCCCAGGTACATTCATGACGCAAGATATTAACGTTATACAACAACAAATCAAACGTTTTCCTTGGGTTAAGCAGGTTAGTATACGTAAAAAGTGGCCGAAGGAACTACAGGTTTACATACTGGAGCACGTGCCGGTGGCACATTGGAATAATGAATACGTGATTGATAAGGAAGCCAAGTTATTTCGCATTCCTCCAGAATCTACACATCGGCAGGACATGCCGGTGCTTTATGGACCAGAAGGTAGTGAACGAGAGGTGCTTACAGGATATCTAGCAATCAATACACTACTGACTGCTAATAAATACACCTTAAAAACAATAACAATGAACACTAGGCGCTCTTGGCAATTGACTTTAGACAACGGTGTATTCCTGGAACTTGGCCATCATGATCATCTTGGCCGTTTGCAACGTTTTTTTGTGCTTTACCCGATATTACAGCACCTGCAGCGACAAGTAAGTTACATTGATTTGCGTTACCACACGGGGGCGGCAGTGGGTTGGCGAACTGATGCTGGACAACGCGATGATAATCCCCCACCTTTTCAACAAAAAAATAATTAACGACAGTATCAACCGCAGGTAGAAGCAATCATGGTCAAATTGACGGATAGAAAATTGCTAGTTGGCCTTGAGATTGGTACATCAAAGGTGGCAGCACTGGTAGGTGAAGTCTTGCCTGACGGTATCATTAACGTTATTGGTGTAGGAAGTTCTCCATCACGCGGCATGGATAAAGGTGGCGTTAACGATCTTGAATCAGTAGTTAAATGTGTGCAACGTACTATCGATCAGGCTGAATTAATGGCGGATTGCCAAATTTCTTCTGTTTATTTGGCATTATCTGGTAAGCATATTAGTTGCCAAAATGAAATAGGAATGGTGCCAATTTCTGACGAAGAAGTAACTCAAGAAGACATAGAAAATGTGATACATACCGCGAAATCAGTGCGCATGCGCAACGAGCACCGTATTCTGCATGTGATTCCGCAAGAGTACGCCATCGACTATCAAGAAGGGATTAGAAATCCCATTGGGCTTTCTGGTGTGCGTATGCAAGCCAAGGTGCATTTGATAAGCTGTCACAATGATATGGCTCGAAATATTGTTAAAGCAGTGGAGCGTTGTGATTTAAAAGTAGACCAACTTATCTTTTCTGGCCTTGCCAGCAGTTATGCAGTATTGACGGAAGATGAGCGTGAATTAGGTGTCTGCGTAGTTGATATTGGTGGCGGCACCATGGACATCGCGGTATATACCGGAGGAGCATTACGGCATATCAAAGTGATACCTTATGCCGGCAACGTTGTCACGAGTGATATTGCTTATGCTTTCGGTACACCGCCTACAGATGCTGAAGCGATTAAAATCCGATATGGCTGTGCGCTGGAATCGATGATCAGCAAAGATGAAAGCGTGGACGTGCCCAGTGTAGGAGGGCGTCCTTCCCGCAGTCTGCAAAGACAAACATTAGCTGAAGTCATTGAACCGCGTTACAGCGAATTGCTGAATTTGGTTAACGACGAAATTTTGCAGTTACAAGAGCAGCTACGCCAGCAGGGCGTTAAGCACCATATGGCAGCAGGCGTTGTATTAACAGGAGGTGCTGCGCAAGTGGATGGCCTAACCGCCTGTGCGCAAAAAGTATTTCATGCTCAGGTGCGTATTGGTCAACCATTAACTATCACCGGGCTTACTGATTATGCACAGGCTCCTTATTATTCTACAGCGGTAGGATTATTGCACTATGGCAAAGAATGTCATTTAAATGACGCACTAGAAGTGAAAAAATACCCCTCAGTAGGTAATTGGTTTAAACGCATTAATGCCTGGCTGAGGGCAGAATTTTAATCTGAGATCAAGCAAAATATATTTTTGAGCTCTACCTGAGGACAGGAAATGGATAAGAACCATTTTGAATCATTACAACTTACTAATGACGCGGTGATTAAAGTCATCGGCGTCGGTGGAGGCGGCGGCAATGCCGTGGAACATATGGTGCGTGAATGCATTGAAGGTGTTGAATTTTTTGCCATCAACACTGATGCTCAAGCACTACGTAAAACAGCTGTGGAACAAACCATTCAAATTGGTAGTACTATCACAAAGGGCTTGGGAGCAGGCGCCAATCCAGAGGTAGGCCGTCATGCAGCAGAAGAAGATCGTGAAATTCTGTCTAATGCGCTTGAAGGGGCCGACATGGTATTTATTGTAGCAGGTATGGGAGGAGGTACAGGTACAGGCGCGGGACCAGTTGTCGCTGAAGTTGCCAAAGAATTAGGCATTTTGACCGTTGCAGTGGTCACTAAACCTTTTAGTTTTGAAGGCAAAAAACGCATGGCTTTCGCTGAACAGGGCATTGCTGAATTATCTAAGCATGTAGATTCACTGATTATCATCCCCAATGATAAATTGTTAAAGGTGTTAGGTCGTGGCATATCTTTGTTGGATGCCTTCGGTGCCGCTAATGACGTACCAAAAAGTGCTGTCCAAGGCATTGCTGAACTGATCACCTGCCCTGGTTTGATGAATGTTGATTTCGCCGATGTACGTACGGTTATGTCTGAAATGGGTTATGCTATGATGGGATCGGGGGTAGCGAGCGGTGAAGGCCGTGCAGAAGAAGCTGCTGAAATGGCTATCTCCAGCCCCTTGTTGGAGGATATTGATTTATCTGGTGCACGCGGTGTATTGGTGAATATCACAGCAGGCTTTGATCTGCGGCTAGATGAATTTGAAACAGTGGGCAATACGATTCGTGCGTTTGCCTCTGATAATGCCATCGTCGTCATTGGGACATCATTGGATCCAGATATGCATGATGAATTGCGCGTCACGGTAGTAGCAACCGGTATTGGTATGGATAAACGTGTAGAAAAAATGCTGGTGACTAACAAAAAGCACTCTCAAACCGTCTCGGATCAACGTTATCAACAGTACGGGATGTCACCATTACCTCAAGAAATAAAAACTGTAGTTAAAGTCATGAATGATCTGACAGTGCATAAGGAACCGGATTATTTAGACATTCCAGCATTTTTACGTAAACAGGCCGATTGACTGTCGGTAATTTTGGATCTCTATTCTTTCTGTTAACCTACCAGGGACAGTTTTAGCACAAGATTGGCAGATGAGATATTGCGAGTAACATGATGATCAAACAAAGGACACTGAAACGCCTCGTACAAGCGACGGGAGTAGGATTGCATACTGGTAAAAAAGTTACACTGACAATGTATCCAATGCCAGCAAACAGCGGAGTTGTTTATCGTCGTGTTGATTTAATTCCCCCAGTTGATTTTGTAGCACAGGCGCAATCTGTCGGTGATACCCTCTCTTGTACCTGTTTAGTCAATGAACGGGGAGTACGCCTATCCACTGTTGAACATCTCAATGCAGCACTAGCTGGTTTAGGTATCGATAATATCCTCGTTACAGTTGATGCTCCTGAAATCCCCATCATGGATGGTAGTGCCAACCCTTTTGTTTATCTACTCTTGGAGGCTGGCATAAAAGAGCTACCCATTGCTAAAAAATTTTTGCGACTTAAAAAAACGGTCTGTGTCAAAGAGGGGGAAAAATGGGCAGCGCTATCTCCGTTTAATGGATTTCGTTTAGATTTTACTGTTGATTTTAATCATCCGGCCATTGTTCCTAACACTCAGCATTGTTGCCTGGATTTTTCAGCGGATTCTTTTATTCATCAAATTAGCTCTGCGCGTACTTTTGGTTTTATGCGTGATATAGAAGATTTTAAATCCCGTGGTTTATGTTTAGGGGGTAGTTTTGATTGTGCAGTCATTGTAGATGATTATCGCGTCCTTAACAAAGATGGACTAAGGTTTGAAGATGAATTTGTACGCCATAAAATGCTAGATGCTATAGGGGATTTATTTATGTGCGGCAATAATATTATTGGTGCATTTGCTGCGTTTAAATCAGGACATACCCTTAATAATAAATTGCTGCGGGCCCTGTTAGCTGAACAGGAGGCATGGGAACTCGTTACCTTACAGGATGACAATGTAGCAGCGTCGACGTTCGCGCATCCCTCTGTGGCGTTTGCCTGATTTGAGGATAATGCTTTGGGCCCTGTGTATACCTTATGTTGTGTTAGCATCTGCTATTGCGGCAAGTTTTATCAATATATCACGCAATTTTTCCGGGCTATGGCTTGCTAGTCTTCTTAATTCTTTGGCACTTTCTTGGCTTAAATAACCTGTTGTTTTGAACATGGCTGCATTTTGGTCTATTTTTGTATCGTCGTACGCAAGGTGATCATTTTTAGTGATCAATGCAGGATTCAGCTGTATCTCGATCGAAGATAATGATGGTAAAATTCCCGCGCGTAACGCCGAAAAAATTATTTTTTGTCTGTCCCGCAGTACGGCCAACCAGTTATCACTGGCAATTTTTAGTACCAGAACATGTTCTCGATAATTAGCAACTTGGCACCAGGAATGTAATTTGGTTGGAAGATGTTGTTTCACTGCGTTGTCGAGTTTCCGCAGTGCAATAACCTGTTGCATAATTTTTAGCGTAGGATCGTTTTCTGCCCTAGCAGGGGTAAATAAAACGTCTAATAATTTCGGATAACTAGTGCGCTTGTGCATAAAAAAATTTATAGGTGTTAACTCTTTGCTCAATCCTATTCTACATCCTTGGCGACGATTAGCAGGTATTATTTTTGCCTCGCCTTTCTTTTAAGAGCCTATCTGACATCTTAACGAGCAAAGGTCAGGTAAGGAAAAATGCCTAAACAAATGCAGTTTACAAATGGTAAACGAACATGTTGATGGCGTTTTGAACGCCGCATCACCCTTCTATAGTAGATTTCAAGGCTCTAAGGACATATGTTGATTACGTTATTAACCAAAATTTTTGGTAGCCGCAATGAACGCACGCTCACTCGGATGCGTAAAGTGGTTGATGCCATTAATCACATGGAGCCTAAATTAGAAAAATTGTCTGATAAACGGTTGCAGTCTAAAACTGATGAATTTCGGCAACGTTTGGTAACAGGAGAAACCTTGGAGTGCTTGCTACCAGAAGCTTTTGCTGTAGTACGTGAAGCGAGTAAAAGGGTATGTGGTCTGCGCCATTTTGATGTGCAACTCTTGGGGGGGATAGTATTAAACGACTGCTGCATTGCAGAAATGCGTACTGGAGAAGGTAAAACCTTAACAGCAACACTTCCAGCGTATTTACATGCATTAAGCGGTAATGGGGTTCATGTTGTGACGGTAAATGATTATTTAGCGCAACGTGATGCCAACAATAACTACCCCCTGTTCGAATTTCTTGGTTTAACGCTAGGCATCAATTTGTCAGGGATACCGGCGTCTGCCAAACGACAGGCCTATGCGGCTGACATCACCTATGGGACTAACAATGAGTACGGTTTTGATTACCTACGCGATAACATGGCATTTAGCCCAGAAGAGCGCGTGCAGCGCAAGTTACATTATGCGCTAGTAGATGAGGTTGACTCTATCCTCATTGATGAAGCCCGCACGCCGTTGATTATTTCAGGGCCTGCAGAAGAGCGCTCTGAGTTGTATATCAAAATAAACACATTTATTCCAAAATTAATCCCTCAAGAAAAAGAAGATTCTGATATTTTTCAGGGAACAGGGCATTTTTTTGTAGACGAAAAATCGCGGCAGGTTTATTTAACGGAGCGTGGATTGGTATTAGTTGAACAGTTACTAATGGATAACTGTCTTATGAATGAAGGTGAATCACTTTATTCGCCCAATAACATTATGCTTATGCATCACGTTACGGCGGCGCTACGGGCTAATCTTCTTTTCATGCATAATGTCGATTATATTGTCAAAGATGCTGAAATTATCATTGTTGATGAACATACAGGGCGTACCATGCCAGGACGTCGTTGGTCTGATGGATTGCATCAAGCTATTGAAGCGAAAGAAGGGGTAAGTATTCAAAATGAAAATCAAACAGTCGCGTCAATTACTTTTCAAAATTACTTCCGTCTTTATGAAAAATTAGCAGGTATGACGGGAACTGCTGACACTGAAGCTTTCGAATTTCGCTCTATTTATGCTCTTGATACCGTTGTGATCCCGACCAACTGTCCGATGATTCGTGATGATTTGCCTGATCTCGTTTATATTACCGAGCAGGAAAAAATCAATGCCATTATTGAAGATATTCAAGAACGTACCACTAATGGTCAACCTGTATTGGTCGGCACTATTTCGATCGAAAAGTCGGAGTTGATTGCTAGGGAATTAACTAAAGCTGGCATTAAACATAAAGTGTTGAACGCTAAATTTCATGCCTTGGAAGCGGATATCATCTCTCAGGCTGGCAGACCTGGTGCGGTTACTATCGCCACGAATATGGCTGGT